>JABASC010001273.1:0-25246 GCA_019776185.1 Plutomurus gul | reverse complement strand
TAAATAATTATACATTTAAATGACAATGATTACTGGCATTGTATGAAGTTGTTAACGTAAACAAGAGCTATTTAAAAAATTTATTGTCTCTATAAAATCAAAGGCATGATCCGTAACACCATAAAATAAACTATTTTATTCTCATTCCTAACAATTGCTAAATAAGTATCTGTAAAACTTTATGTTGAAAAATATCTCTAAAATTGAACTCGATAAAATGCATGGTTAAAGTGCTTTGGATTATGTTCCAATACGTAAATAGTTGCAGGCTTTATGTAATGTTAGCAATAAATTCATTCCATGAAATGTAACCATACTAATGCCAACGTACAGAAAGGTACTTGCCTTTATAATTTATAATAGTCAACTATTATTAATCATTATACTGTCACGTCGTTTTGGTGTCAATTCCCGTTTTGATATATTTACGTTTTCGCATTGTTTTACTTTTATTTTTGAATTGAAAAGCCGATCCCACTTTGTATACTGTGTTGGGTATCCCCGCATTTCTGTCAATAGGTGTTCTGCTCCATAGACGTGTATAAAATTCATTACCACACCCCTATCGAAGATTTATTATTACATAATTCTCTGTATTCACTGTGGACGCATACATTTCATATCCGCATCGAGATTCCGGTTTCTATTCAGTTTCCAGGAATTATTTAATAAAATGTGCTACACCTCAATATGGTTAACCAAGCAGATAAATTCCATTAACCACATAATGCACTTTGTCGCAATTAATTATACATTAAGCACGTAAGCAACAGAAGCGATGACGGTAAAACATACCACATACCACACAGGCCACACATAACACATCTTCTCATACAAAAGTCAAACAAAGTCATCCACATTCAATGATCAATAATTCAGTCAAATTCAGCTGTCTTCTTGACGACTTTACCGTATAATATGATCGTACACCTTCTACTTAATTATAATATACCGTATACTATGTAAGTGTGAAAATTCGTTCACCTCTCAACAAGCCTCAACTTTTTATAATGTCTGCAGTACACGTATGTACACGTAGTTTATAGGCTAATGTCATTCAAAGTGCCAAACGAAATTATTTTTACTACTGGAATTCTAAATACATCACTTCCAACATCAATGCAGAAACTATTCGTTCAACTACTCCACACAATTTTTCCATGCATATTATCCTGTAAAGGATACACACATGCATTGTACTAGCGTGTTGCATATTTCTGCTTGCTATATTATTATTGCTGTGTTTAAACACTAGTATTTTGCATGCAAGGTTTAAATACATGAAACTGTACAAAGCAGAAATGCAGATTAGTATTGATATGACATTAGAATAGGACGTCCACAGTCACTCCATTTCTGCCTATGCATACAAACAAGTTACATGGATTTCTTAGGAAGCCCACAGAACTGGATTAAATTGCTTCTGTGAAATAACCTTAGAGCATACAACGGTTGAAAATGTGCACACACTTGCACACAAGATACAACCTGTCTAAACACGATTACCTTATATTATATTACACCTGCCACAAAGATACTTTATGTACTCTGACGGTTTCAGTTTACTTGATAACCCTTTCTCTGTCTCACAAAATGAACAAATACACAAACAGATAGTAATACCGTAACAAAAGCATAATCCTAAATCCTAGATTGTACCTTATTGTTATATTATTAATGTATACAAAGCATGGACTGACTTATTTATTGCTACACATGCTCTAAAATAGTTTCTGTCTCCACAAATAAAATACATACATTCGTTTATTTAAATAAAACAGTTACAAAAAGTAGGTGTAGGTTATGTGTATATGCAAATTTTTACATGATCTAAAACTATTTTCCAGTTTTCTTCCTTTTAGAATTCTCTCTCCTCTTTCCACTTGAGTTTTTATTGACTTTATTTCTTCCTTTTAGAATTCTCTCTCCTCTTTCCACTTGAGTTTTTATTATCTGACTTTAACCTTGTATCTTCAATCTTCATCTGTGTGTGTGAGCCAGACTCTCAAAAATATTAGTTAGGATCTTAACCTCTTAGTTTAAATAAAATGTGTATGTACAATATTATGAATGATTCCATAAGGATGTTCATTCTGCTGCTGCCACTGGAAAAGTTAATGTTGAACGACCTGATTTTACGCGAAGAAGATTATTATACAAAAAGAATAAAGGTAAAGCCAATATGTTAGGGCGTAGTGACACTTGTTACATAAGAAGAACATTCAGTATATTGTATAGCAGTAATAGAGGGAGGAGGAGCAGCAACACAATGAATGCAGTGCAGTAGGAGTGAAGGTTATCAGTTCACTCTGAATAACAAATGAACAGCTTTAATTGTATGTCACTGCTCTATCGTCTTTCAATTCCACTTCTTTTTTCTCTCTTCCTTTCCCTGTTCTTCTTCTGATGAAGCTGATTCTGAGTGTGAATGGTCTGCTCTGATCTTTTCTTAATACCCACACTCTCAATTAAATTCTGTATTACGTGCGTACAATGTTCACGTGAACGTGTACAAATTATGCATGGAAAATTCATTGAGACCAGTCTGAGCTGGTTAATACCGGCACTTACTTCGTAGACTTTAGAGCATTATTCGTAGAAAGTTTTTTTCTGCAAAACCTAACAAGACGCAGATTCTGCATGTACATTAAGCTAGCTTACTACACTGCATTAGAAAAATACGTTTTAAAATTATCCTTTATATTATCTAATTTGTCAGCGATCACATTAAATTAAATAAATTTCGATTTTTAAGCTAAATAGCCACAAAAATAATTTTAAAGCAATGTTGACATGCTATGCGTGCAGAATATATTAAATAATGAATTCAGAATCAGTCTAAGCAAAAATGTAATGTTATTTAATTATTTAACATACAAATGATACCAGGACAAAATTGCTGTAATTTCAACGTAATAAATTTTTCAGGTCAGTTTTATTCAATGAAGTTGAAAGATGATTGCGTGCTATGCCCATAGCCAAACATATTTGACCCCTTCAAGGTTGCCTCTCTCACCCAGGACTCTGTACCGTACGTAGTCCTAGTCCATGGAATGCAAAATAGAATAAACCCAAACTAATGCATCCACTAAATATATATACCACAATCTTAAATATATAAAGCAGTATAGCGGAAAGTCTGTAAGTTTACCACCATTATGTATTAGAGTTGCTTATGCTAAGTAATGTAACGTGTAAATGCTTATAAGCGGCTGACGACAAAAACCAGCAAAACATCAGTTATCATACATATACCAATATACAAGCAACTTGCTCTATGTAGTACATTCAACAGGTAAACTGCCTTATCTGTAATCTGTATACTAAACACATTGTACTAGCCATGTACTAGCGTAGCCTGCACCACCACGATAAGCCAACAATTGTACTATAAGTGAGACTTCATTCTCATTCTGAGATTTCCTCAGCTCTCACTCAGGTGTTCTCACAATATCGTATCGTTCATGGGAATTCTCATCTATGCTCTCAGTGAATGCTTTAAAACCCAACTGGATCTCACAGTGAACACCTTTTGACCATCATACCAGAACCACCAGCACCTTATTCTGATAGAATGTAGATGAGACGGCGAGACGGGTTCCGAACTGACCATACAACATACGCTACACATTACGGTCGAAGCTTATCTTCCTTCAGAAGCGATAATAATGTAATATCGGTAAATTAAAATATAGGTATTTCTACAAACTGGAAAAACTGTAATCATCCCCACAAAGGAAACACGAGTAAAAGTGAAACATATAATCTATCTGCGAAATCCGTATACGTATTTGTAATTAACATTTACTTAGATACACCAACAGTATTCACACGCAAATACAAATGCAAATCCGCTCTATGCATTGTTGACAGTAACATTTCAATAATCTATAGTTCAATCGAATGTATAGTTCCTCGTTCATTAAAAACCAGTAGCAGCTCTATTATCTATCTTGCTCATATAAATATTCATAATAATGTGGCATATCTAACTGCAGATTGATTATCTAGCATTACCTACAGCTCTCTTTTTGGCCGTTGTGCTACAGCCACATGCATATTGACTATGAGTATGCACATATGTACTATTTATTTAACAAAGATGCAGTAGGTACTAATGAATGCTTCGAAGCTTTAATAAATACAGAGCAGAATTATGTATCTCTACCAATTGGGATCCTATATTATAGTTTATGGCAGAGAGTCTAGTGAATTATTTGTAGTCTGCTCGTAAATGTTAGTTTAGAATGAGCAATGAACATAATAGGTACTTACTACCGTCGGAGAGTGCATTGAATAATATATACTACTACTACTACGTTCTCTTGTACCTAATTGTATGTACATAAGTATATATTATAAATACGTGGAAATACCTCACACTGGTACGAAAAGAGTAGCTACTGAAATACTTACATGTATACATACATACACCTACACACAGAGAGACAGACAGACAGTCGAAACCAACTGAATCTGGTACAGGGTAGTAGCAGCAGCAGCCTTTTGGTTAAAGTGCAGGAGTTAGTGTGTGACTGTGCTCTTCTTCTGACCAACCATCACCACCAAACAAACAAAAGAACTACAAAAGTAAAGCAGCAGCAGCAGAAGAGATAATACTACCTACTTACATACAAAGTAATAGAGAGGAGCAGCAGCCGACTTGGAGTCGAGAGTTCTTAGCCTTAATGGGAAGAGGAGTACAGTGGTCGAGAAGAGTGCAGCCAACAGACAGGCAAAGAAGAACAGAGTCAATCCAAATACACAAAGTTCAACAAACATCGAAGAGAGAACGGATTCCTCTTACAATCACAGACCGTCTGCTTTAAAACTCATGTTTTTTCCTGTTACAGATTCTAGAAATTCGGTTCTGTACTTTGAAAGGAAATTTCATTTACTTCTTCGCTGAGGGACAACAGCCATAACAATTCCTTCCGAAAAGACAATTCGCATAAAAGTCCGAATTTACATTACAAGATTTTTCAAAAGGACTTTTAATTTTTCTGTGATTTTATTTCACACGAGAAACAAATACGGAACATTCTAATTGTACAGTTAACAAGTTAAATACAAAGTTTACTTGTAAACAATTTGGCTTTAGTTCTATTTAATATTTTTCAAAGGAATAATTCTGCGATTAGTAGTCTGTTCACAGATCATACTCACAATCAGAGGACAGAGACGCTTTTCCCGCTAATTGGTGGAAGTTCCACAGATTTAAGAGATGCACATCCATTTATGACGTGATTAATGGCCCCTCGCCATTGAAAGAATAGGAATTTATTCACACTTTGTACTCTGACACAATATTACTAAATACAACACCAAGTACAAGAAAAGTTAATGCGAGCAGATTGCAGCATTGCATTCAAAGTTGTTTCTTGATCTAGTATAAACAGTGTCTACCTACCAGACTGGTATTTACAGTGAATTCGTGTCTTTATTGTTTGAGTGAGTGAGAAAAAGAGCGATACACTCATCCTGTGCTTCCTCTCTGAAAAGTTGACTCTCGATGTCATCACAGTTCACCCACAGATTCAACGTGTGCATTTTCCTATCTAAATAGCACCCTTTCTGTGCGTCTGACGTGTGTGTGCCATCGATACAGTGTGTAAGTACAAGTAATTAAAAGCCCAGGAGGGCTCATTGACTCTTTCAATTGACTCATCTCTCTTTTTCTTCTTATTAGAGTGCAAACGAACTCTCATAAAAGTCAAAGCACCTCCGCACCGCATAAACACACATAAAAGCACAAAATGTGCATAAAAAGGCAATAGGGAGACAAACAGTGCGAAAATCCTAACTATGAAATACATTGCGTACTCGATTGCAGGATTTGTGCATGTAGTCATCTTCCTTGACTTTATCGGCAAAACGTGATCAATTCTTATTTTTAATATTCTAGAAGATTTAAGAATATATTTGTTGTCTACATTCACTCTCGTTGATCGAGTTAATGAGCGTGCGTGCAGTGTGCTGATTTAATTAAGTTCGCCTTGTGACACAATTATAATGCCGCCTATGCATTCTGAAGCCGAGGGGGTTGGTGGTGGTGACGGCGGCGAGCTGTTCGAGATTCGCCATCATCTGCAGCCTCTGAACATCATAGACCACCACCAGTCACACTATCCTTCCTTTGTCGAGGAAATCAATGCCATTCTGCACTACACGCCGCACTCCTCTGTGCACAACTCTGCCAACGGTGAGTCACAACGTCATGGCTGTTGTCTTGTCTGTCTATCTGCTCTGTCTCCCCCTTTTATTGTCAGCTATTTATAGACAGGGCAATTAACATTGAGATTAAATGTGAAATTAATGCCTGGATATATTTCCATGATAATTACATACCTGTAGTCTGTGTATTACACAGGTAGGCATATTTAATTAGTATTCAGAGAGATAGAGAGAGAGAGGGGGAAGGCAGTAACGCTTCTTCCCTTCGGCTAACGTAATAATAATAAAAATTAAATACTATTTTAATGTGTGTGTGTGGCAGTAGCAATTAATATTTTTAAGGATTTTGCTCGTGCAATTTCGTCCTGTTAAATTATTATTCATGATGGTGGTGGTTGGTGTTGTCAACTGTCCACAATTAGTATTGTGTGAGAATTTTTAATAAAGCTCCAATTATGTTCTGCTAATTGTTCTTGGGGAAGCGGTAGTGACAGGAGAACGACAAAATAATACAGCAATCCACATGTGTGGGCTTCAATGAACAAAAGGTGAACGTAGTGGGAGGATTTGCTTTCAAGGTGAAATTCTACGTACGTGTATTTTAATGTTACGGTGCATTGTACACACTTATAATACAAAACTACGTTTGTGGGTTGAAGTTGAAGCCACATTCAATGTAATTTAGTGTTACTCAGCTCTCTCGGCTATCATTTGCATTTAGTGCAATTTGTATCGTTCCTGCTTGCATTTTCCTCATGACATTTAGCTTAACCTTTACCTTCCCTTTCCGATTCGGAATGATTTCAGCCTTAATTTTAGAGCCATAGTCCTTTGTCTTTTGCTTACTAATTAACAATGGTTGCACTTTAACTGTGTGTGTGACCACGATGATGAATATAAATGCGAAGGACAGGTGCACCTTTATTAACATATTTCCTAGTCTATATTCACTTGGGTAATAGCAATTACACGATTAATTACAAAATTTGTTTGAGGGAAGTCTTCGCTTTGATAATTAATAATATCACATCAACAGAATCTACTTCATTCAAGGAATAATATTAAGTTGGAGCATTCAAAATTTTTTGAATGGTGTTTGTTCAAAAATAATTTTTGCATTTTAATGATAATTTCGTGTAAAAAAGTTGACAACAGCCACCAGAAGTGCGCACACGTGCTAATTAAATAGAACGCACTTGCGACTCGTGTTTTTTCCTTGACTTTGGAGTAGTACACATGTTTTTTTGCTGTGTTGATCAAAGTACATAGAGAACATTATAGAGAGATACGATCTCCATTGTATACATCGGCAATTTATAATGAGGTTGACGTAATAGTAACTCTGTGGAAGGAAGTGAGTGGAGAAATGTATCACTTGCTGCTGATTTCTAACGAAATACACTAATATGTGTCAACAATGCAGTAAAACATGTTAGTTTGCTTGTATTTGTCACGACATGAAACTCTGTGTTATCATTCATGCTAATTAGGGTGCCTGCATATGACACGCTAATGTGTTATGGTTTACCATTTAGCGTCATGTTTTCAAAGTTTATATACACAAGGTATACAAGGTTACACAAGAAATGTAAATGTTACACACGGCAACTATGGACGAATATTTTATTACATAGAGAGTAATACAACTATAGAACAGAAAAATTTGAAAAATTCATCTGCTACACCAAAAATTGTGTGTCAGTCATTTTTCCTAGAAAATGCATTGTTGTAATGGGATCTATATCCTTCATCCGTCACTGCATCTAATAAATGGAGCAGTGGCGTAACAACAAATGATTTTTGAGTTGCCCGTTGACCTATCCTTTCAATGTATTATAGCTCCACCCATTTCAGGTTCACTCTACTATCTAACGTGCCCACAGTGGTTACGCTACTGAAATGGAGTATTACGAGAACGATGATTTCGGCGTATTTACACATTCAGCACATGAGCAATGAATAATTACAAGCAATTCGACAACATTCGAAAAATGTTAAGCAGGAATTGTTGTCTCTCTCAGAATTTCCGTATAATAGTGCCCCTATTCTATAACTATAATATGTTGATCATTGATTTCAGGAATGCGTGAGTGTATATGAATTTTCTGAACAAAACTGAAAAATTTAAATTCTACGTAGTACTATAAATGTAGGATTAACCAGATATTACGTAATAAACTTTGTGGTGTAATATTTGCGTGGTTCTCTGACAATGAGTTGTGGGTGGATTCCTGTATATTATAGTGGTAAAGCATCTTTCGCATCCATCTCGAAGTCAGTTCAAAGTCAAGGTAGTTAAATGAAGTCGACTGTGAACAACTGACTGAATGTGAGTGAGAGGGAGAAACATTGGACTCAATTTTTTATCAGTAACTTACCTACTGCTTACGTAGATGAGACGAAATTTTTTCTGTTTCTTCATTCTTACGAAAATTGTTAATGAAAAATTGAAAACACTTTGCCTTTTCATTCTCACAATTATTCGCAATGAGTCATCTCAAACGATTATGTAATTTTCAAAGAGCTTTACTAATCCTGCTGAAATAGTATTCAGAATCACACGGTTTTAAGTTAGGGACACTGCTCTGCCTTCTTCTGCAAGAGGAAGCTCTGAAAAAATGTCTGGCTGCAAAGGAAGTACAAAAAATCATGTGATATTACAATGATAAATTTAGAACATAATTTGTTTTTCTGCAAATTGCAAAAATTATAAATTACAACAAAATTACGACATTTTTGGAATTTGTAATCCATAAGATTTTTTTAAATGGATTTATTTTTAGTTTTTGTGACGTGTGTATGTATGTATATTTAATAAGAATAACTTTGAATAACTTTGGGATTAGTGAAAAAATCTATTGCTAAAACCAAACGTCACGTTTAGTGTGCTGCATTACAGCAAAATTGATGTAGAGCAGATGAAAATATTTCCGTTTGAACGTTCTTTATCAGGGAGGTTCTATTCGCAAAATCATGAGGATGCAGAACCATTACGGATGGATACTCTACTGATAATGACAATGTAATTAATGTTGGAAGATGAAGTTGCTGATAGAACCTCCACCAACATCTCTTCTTTTCTTCTTCTTTATGGCTCACAAGAAGTCAGTTCACATGAAGCACGTGGTAGAAGTCACTTTGTCTGCCACAATGTATGTACATGGTTTGCTAGTGTAATAAAGACAGATCAGAAATCACATGCTCTCAAAGCAGCAGCATTTTACATTAGCGGAAAGTGAAAACCTGTTTCAGAAAGAATTACCAGCTTACTCTGGTAAAGTCTGGTGCATGTATATTTATATTATCGAACGATAAGAGCCCTGCACTACGCAATATTTATTACATGGACTATATCTTTGAAACTTGAATTTGACGATGTATTTGATGTGGGCGTACCTTTTAAATTTCTTGCTAATTGCTATTTAAGTTTTCTTCCTTTATCTACATATTTAAGAATTATTGCGTAATTAAAACACATAAAGATTCACTACTACAAACATTAAAAGAATGGGAGATGGGAAATCGAATATGGCGTGACCGCGCGCAAACGTTATCAGCGCCAGATTCGAAATCGTTTGTAAATTTTCTCAGGAAATGGAGATTTCTTTTCTTTACAAGGGCAAGTGAAAAGTTCCGTTGGTTGAGGTCGAACCGGTATCAACCTAGTAACAAAATTGACTGGAATTTTTCTGACGTGTCTGTGAGACGGCATTATAAGAGAACATGCAGCGTATCATTGGTTATCGGTAGGAGTTCGAATCTTACCATCCTCCCATCAGTACATTTCCACGAGCGTAACAAATTGCATGTTTGAACCTAGATTAAAATCGTACAGACATTAAAATGCTCACTGGAAGTTTACACACCAGTCTTACCAGAAAGGCGAGTTTTTCTTGATTCTTTAAAGTGATAAAATTTGCAAATTCCCTTATTCTTCTCTCTGTGCAGTGTTCATATTGCAAAAATGTATTTTCTGGGCAAATCTAACATTGGATTTTCAATTCTATGATAAAAGTTGACATTGGCCTATAAATACTTATTTTTCCTGATAATTGATTGCATATTTTATGTAGATCTAGTGCATAAGTTGTAGCGTCATTGTCATCATCTGCAAGACTGCAGATGATGCCATTAGTCATTAGTATCCGCTATGTAATAAACGCACACTAATTAATCAATCTTGTGACTGAACTGGATCGTGCATGTAAAAAATGATTTCAAGTGCAATTACATAAACAAACTGTTTAGTGGCAATGGTTATAGTTATAATCGATCTATTTAATTAAGTAGGGCAGGGCAAGCAAATCAGATCGTTGTGTATGCAATCAAAGGGCATTTAACTTTCCTATAATAAAATATAACCTTGGAAGTAGCAACTTCTAGATTTATATTATTTATTCGCTCGCAGTGGTCGTCTCTAATTTACGAAATCATAATTAATCACTAAGTACACACATGTCCATCAATAATCAAACAATCAGAGGAAAACAAGTAGCAAGTTATTCAATGAAACGCAAAAAATATTTACATATCAATTAAACGTATTTTTTGATATAAATAATGGTCACCAGAATTTCTTCTAGAAGAGTACAGTGCGTCTGCGTGTAATAAATACAAATAAGTGCAGTCTAGAATTTGTTGGCAAAAATGCACGAGAATGACATTGTCCTATTTATTATATAAGCTTACGTTATGTGGTGGTGGCTATGCAACATGCAACCCTTTCATATAGATTGTGTTATATTCTACTATTGGAAGCGTATTGCGAATTTGCGAAACGATTTGCACTTCGCACTACTTAAAATAATAGATACATATATATGAATGAGAGTATTGAATTCATTCAGTTCTGCATCTCGACAACCATAAAAATATAGTTGCTCTATTCTGCTAACAAATGGGTCAGCATCTTGTTATTCCCGCGAACTAATTTCTGATTGTCATACATAGACCAGTTCCGAAATCACAATGCACAGTTAAACATATAAACAAACTTTCTTCTATCAATAAATATCAAATTGCAATAATTGATAGTTAATACTTCATTTTACAAAATTACTTTCGCGATTACTCACTGCACGTAATTGTCCATTCATACAGTTAATATTATCTGCAGCATTCCTTTGTTCCTCACTACGACGACTATTATCTAATAGAACGTTTGTGTTAACTTGATTCTATGAAGAAATATTTTTACAAGCCGTTCTCCAGACGCAATACAAAAGTATCCAGAGTGGATTTGTCGCATAGAAAAATCTTTCTTTGCTCCATATAATATAATCTTAACTGTAAACTTCATTTCGTGAAAACAGTTTTCCGTGCATACTAAATTCGTGGTATTGGATTTAAAAAGCGTCTTGTAAGTTGGAAAGTGCAAAGTGAAAAAATATTACAATGTATCAGCATTGAATAAAAAGTGACAATCATCGTTTTTCAAAGTCATCTTTCAACAATTCAAACAATGGAAACAATTAATTTGAATTCGTTATAAACTATTCATGTTGAAACGTAGTACATCATTTTCTCTGATAGATTCAATATAAAACAAATGATAATTAATGTTGTCATGTTCGATCTCATTGTCAATTTACAACAGTGTGCTGCCTTCGTAACAAATTTTTATTTAAACTAGTGCGAAGCTCCTAAAGGACAGCTTGTTAAATTGTTGCAGTGTTATTAACCACAAAAAAAGAAAAGCACAGGTTCACGTGACTAATAATATTATAGGTAATAATCATAACTGGAAGACTAAAACTATAACGTCTCTTCTGAATTACTTATCTTTGTTAAGCGATCAAGCCCCAAATGAAGCAAAATGAAGTGAGCCATGAGAAAAACCGACCAAAGCCAGACAAAGTAATTGTCAAGCACATTGTGTAGTGTTCTGGTGTTCCTAATCAGAGTCAGAGTATAAAGTGTAATCGATCGATATATAGAATATAGAAACAACAGTGTGGTGCATAATAAAATGTACAACTCTGCTATCTCATGTACACACACGACAATATCCTTCGTTTCCCCTTTATTATTAAATCAATAACCTTACGAACTGGAATTCATTTACATTACAACAAGTGCATAAAATAATTCTGCTCCTCCCACTACCACTACTGATCTACAATATACTTTTAACATTACAATTGTGATACACACCCACGTATATTGATGGAATATACAGTCCAACATCGCTTCAACTTCGGTATACAGAAATATATTTTCGTGATTGTAAATTATTATGCCTTGCTAATTGTGCTTAGTGGTTCACACCAGAATTCTTATAGACATTATTATAGAAACAATAGCAATAAATATATATTTCTTATGTTAAATCACATTAGTTAAAGCGTGTTAATCAAATCATGCGAGACTCTTGGGATAGCAGTTAGTCGAGTGTATTCAACAAGGAATGATATGTACGAGTGCAGTTGTATGTCATGACGGGGCATAATGTCAATACAAATGATACATTCATTTCATAAGCCTTCCTTTACGGATGAAAATGGATGTATTCACTCGATTTGCTGCTACTCACACACTATGCTGTCATCTTTGGCATGTGTGCATTTGTGGTTTGCCATTGTATTCTCTGAACTATACGCGAGTCAGCTCACTCTCCGACACAATAAATATCTATACCTGTAGTAACAAGAGGACCGTAATTTAATGACGTCATCAAAAAATCGTGATTTTTAACCCCGCCCCCCGCAATCTTTTAGACTTAATATTTAACGGGGAACACCGTAAATTCCAAACCCCATCCTCCGGGTAGGTGACGACGTAATTAAAGTGTGCACCCTAATTGCTGCATCACATTTTCCCACTATTTAACATGCACACAGTACGTAAGCTACCCACAGAGTACGTACTGTCTACCAACACGTTAACACTAACTGGTTAATAGTGTTTAGTGGTTTAGTTGAATATGCAATGAAATACATGTAGTATCTACCTGTAGTAGTTAATGCAGTATAAATTGTACTGCACAGGTACATAGTACACTAGTATTTATGTATTATGTGTATGGAGATATTATCTTAATATGCCGCAACAACCAGTCTACTCTGGTTGTGATGCAGACACAGAGAGCAATCGATGCAGAGAATTTATAAATAGGTCCTCTGCTCGTCTTTCCCATCTTAGTTCTCTGATTCAGTTTCTATCCGACGAGCTGAGAGTGAAATACAACTGAAAGTGAATTCGATCGGTATTCATGTGTCTGTGTATTAAGTAAAACAACCACCTGCTGCACTTACTTCCCTTTCCATACAGCAATTTAGTTGTGGTAATAAAAATCATGGTCTCATCACCTGACTCAATATTTAAACCATTCGAAATCTGAAATGAAATGGACATTTAAATTATTTTGTGGAATCATTAAAACATTCTCCGACTTTTTCTTAGAGAAAATATTTTACCTTTAAATAAATAAATTAGATTTACATTTTGTTTGCATTTGTTTTGCAGGATCTCATACTGGAAGTGGCGCACTCTCCGGCTCTTCAGGTTAGTATAATTATTATCACAAAACTAACTACCTTAAATTGAATTAGCTATGAATGTCATTTTGCCGCGTGCATTAGAGAGAGCCAAGTTCGGTCAGATAGAAAATGTCATTAGTAGTTGTTTCTTCACGTAATTTCCAACAGCGTAGTAGATATAATAGTAATAATAATTGTAGTGTGCATAATTCTTAAGATGAGTGAGCCACTGCAAGCAACTGTCATCAATTTCACGTTACTGGCCAATTCGTGAAATCACTTTCTGAGTCATCAGCGAGTCGTTCCTAGAAAATTCCCACTTTATTATCCTATAAGCGTGATTCTCATTTTGTGAGACGAGAGTAGTCTCTTAACTGTTGTCACAGGCTCACAATGAAAAAAGACTAGTTTTCTCTTCTTTAAATAATACATGGAGACAGTTAAATAGGTGAACTCTGTTTCTCCTACAACAAAAGTTTCTTTCCCAAAACCAGGGCACATGAATCTCAACTGCACGATTGGGAAAATCGTTCGACCTTCCACCAGAAACAACACAATATTCACAATCACATGTGGACACAGGGGACACTCAGGTATATAATGTGTGTTGGGTTATATGGGGGCGCTTGAAGTAAATAGTTCTCAGTTTTCCTAAATAATTTAATTGACTCACTGAAAGAACTATTAAATAATTTGTTGCTTGTTGTAAACGAGAGTAAACAATAATTTGAGACGATCAACAAAGGAGACATTTATATACATGGTAAGCTCATTCTTCTATAGGAAATAATATTGGAATCTAGGTTGCATACTACAAATGAATGTATAAGTATATGTAATAGATAGTTAACTGTACAGAATTTTCCTTATCTCTAGGGAAGTGAGCTGTAAGAATTTTCGTCTCCCAGACAGACGTATTACACATGTGCGTCATTTGGTTTACTTTTCTCACTTTATTTAATCCAAAGGATAGCCATAAATGTTTGTACGTAAAAGTAAGAGAAGAGCAAAGGATACACTGCAAGCAGGCGTGAGACAAAGTTTATTGTTTGGAAAGCGTTCGGTCCTCTTTGTTGTAAGTTGTGTGTGTAAAATTCAGTGCACCCAACACCACTTTTAAACCACCTTGACCCTTAGCGCACAACCATTCCTCGGGTTCAAATTCCATTCCCAGTCGTCCTATTCAGACTTTGTCGAGTCAGGGCTCGCTTTTCCCAAATACTAATCCAACACCAACAGATTCTTCTCTTAAACCGCACAAAGTGCACACTTACAAACTGTTACTGATAGTATCTTCATTTGGGCTTTTAGAATGCATTTAAATATGTGGCCCCTCTGTTCCTAGGAATCGGGACGTTCCAACACACAATTACTTAGCAGACAATTATTATCTGTACCAGTGGGCGCTCCCCATTCTAATGGCTAATCCATAGGCGTGTTATAATGTAAGTACAGAAATCGAAGCCAGGGTTTAAAGTGAGAAAATTTGAAACGGGAATTCATTTTTCCCACTGGAAAATGGGAAATAGCAAACAAGAAGTTGGGAAATGACAAATAATAGGCGGGGAAAATGGAAAATGGCAAATTTAAAGTGGAAAATAGGAAATGGCAAATAATAGGGGGGAAATTAGTGGGAAATGGCAAATAATAGGGGGGAAATTAGTGGGAAATTGCAAATAAATAGTGGTAAAAATTGGAAATAGCAATAATAAGCGGTGGAAATGTTATTGGGAATTCCCTCAGTTGGAAATGAAATGAGATGGGTAATTTTTAAACCTGACCACAAGTAGACAAGCAAACAGTAAGCAATTTCGGTCAATAAAAGTTCTACAGTCGGCAGACCGTGCACTTAGATTACTATTCAGAACAAGTATCTCAGTGACGGGTGCATTTCATAATTCTTCAACCCTAAAGGGTGATTACAATTTATAAAGCAGCAACTTCAACAGCAGCACCCCAATAAATAATAGAATGCGTAGACACCTTTTATTTCTACACGCATTGAAAATGTATCTCCTTCAGCAGCGGTCTGACTGAAGCTGCAACTCATAAATGGCAACCTGTTGCCCTCAACTTCATTGGCAACTTGTTGTGTTCATTGAGCTCAGCACTAACTAAAAAGCTTTAGAAGCACAAGCGGCTCCTTCTCAACGTTCTTCAAGCAAATAAGGATTTAAAATGTCAAATCGAACTTGCTGACAATGAGATAGATACACACAAAGACAAATATGGATACAGTCAAGTACTTATCACATATGTAAACCCATACAGCTCACAAATTTAATTATTTTCTATGCCACACACAAGGATGCACGTTAAAAAAATACACAAGGAAATATATATTGGCCACTGATCAAATTCATTAATAAATAGAAGCAACGTAGCAGAGAGAATACATTACATTCCACCACCTCCATTCACCAAATACTAAAATTAAGTGAATTTTTGAAAAAAAAAAGTTTTCTGTTACACTAACCTGTCACTATATAAAGCTTAAAAATATTTACAAATGAAATATAACTATTTGACGTGAAACTAACGTTTGGTTTACTTTTTTGTGCAGGTCAAGGGATTACTGACGACAGTTACCATTTCTTAGTGGCTTGTGCCCTAATCGTTCCTCTTGTTATCACAGTCGGTGCTATCTTTCTTATTGCTCTCATTGTCAGGTATTTACATTTACAAATATATTTATTACCCCTAAAAAAAATTTTAACACAAAAAGGACTAGTGATTTATATTTTATTTTTTCCTCTGCAGAAGGATGAGGAGATCAGAGAGTCTGAAAGAGATCGTTGGACGAAACGAGTTCGTCCTTAAGGATTTCTCCACGTCCCCTTCCGCCTCGGAGCCCCCCTCCGTGTCAACATCTCCATCCCCCTCTACCTCATCGTCAATATCTCTGCAGCGGGTCATTGGTCACCGTTCGACCTCTGATCTGAGTCATTCGCTGCCGTCGTCCTCCCCCTCGTCTCGAAACTCCTCTCCGCCGACCACGCCCTCGCACCAATTTCAGTTCAACCCCCCGTGGTTCCTCTACTCGACCAGTTACTACCGTTCACAGTACAACCTGAACAAGTTGCAACACGAAATGTCCGCGTATTACGTGGGCTCCATGCAGTCTCTTCCTACTAACCAACAGTCATTGTCTTCGTCGCTGTCCCCTTACATTATTACAGAACCTCTAGATTCCCCCCAAGACGGGGGGTCATTATCAGCAACAGAGGACACAACAAATAGTTCAAATAAGTCAAACCTGAAACGCTCCTCTTCCAACTCCATCAAGCGCTTCAAAAAAGTCTTCCGCATCATGAACTTTCCGAAGAGGATTCGACAACATAATGCAGATAAAAATCGATTCAATGTTTACACAGTGCCAATGGAGACGCGAGAACAATTAAAACAAATCTATGTCTACTGACGAAAATTTCTGACACTGTTAGAACAACAATTTTAACACAAAAATGTGTAAGTTTGTTTATTTGCAATGTTGTACCTTACCTTTATTTAATTACTGTTTTAATTTAACGAAGAGGAGAGAGTATTTAAAATGTAGATAATTAACATTAGTAAACTACAATAGAAGGTTATTTCTTAATGTTTCTTACTTTAGTGACCTGTGTTGTGTAGAAGATAACCAGTAGTGCTGCCTAATGCTAATTTAATGTTGAATTTGTTTGTTAGTAGTGTTTTGCTGTTGTAGTCAAAGTCAAGTGAACTGAATATTTTATTGTGGCCACACTGATGCGCCTACGTCACACAGTTCCAACAGCTTTTGAAAATGTACTGATCTGTTAATAATTATTTCCATGGCGTGTCCTACCACGATAATCATGTCACGTCATGTGTAAAAGGGATATATATGTATTAGCTTTTCGATTCAGTTGCTATTTCGAGGAGAGCCTGTTTATGTATGTATTGTTCGTGTTGGTCAATTGCAACGAAATAGTCAACAAAGGAAATTTTAGTGAATTTATTTTTACTAACTATAATATCTTGCCTATTTATAAGTATGCTGAGTAACTCTCAATGGCCGACCTGTTTTTTAAACAAGTACTTACAGCGACTAATCACAATATTATTAGATAAGAATATGGTAAAGGCAGTTTCGTACACAGCGACTGACCTAATCTTCAATTTAATGCAGACAGTAGGCGAATTCTGTATACCACGTCAACTTCTCAACAGTCATTTCCAATTGTAATTTTATTGTTATTGTTTTGTTATTTATACTCTGTAATATGTATTTCAATGTTGTAGTGCTTTTAAATAATGCTGGTTGTAATAATTAACTCTTACCAAGAATTACCTCTTGAGGATTCGTTTTTTCTATTGTTGCTCCCATTTTGTACTGGCAAAAAACTTCACACAGAGTTTTAGAAGGGGACGTTAATTATTCAAAGTTTTGCTAGTGAAATCTTATCTGAAGAGACTATTATACATACATACATGCAAATGTAGGCTCGTAGGTTGTGCAATACGAGAAATAAAAGCAGAGCTAATTTTTGTCAGATTAATCAATGCACATTAATAATAACCCTTAGTATGCAAAAGTTTTATATCACTTGAATAATCGCATGTAATATAAAAACGTTTGTTAATTGTGTCGAGCGCGGATCTAGGGGGATAGACAGATAGAATTAACACGGGTAAGATAGGGAGTGCAGAGCGTCATTAATATTAGTAAGATAAGGACCCGATGAATCCACCCCTGATTTTTGTTAACTAAATAGTACTTTGAAGTTGTATGCTGTTATAAATATATACTATTATGTACTTTAACCGAGTGCTGTGTTTGAGGATTGTGAGAGTTTCTAAAATATGTACGATGGGTAGAGAGAGAGGTCAGAGGTGCGACAACGACCAACGACAACTGTGAACTTATTTTACACTTGACTTTGATTTTAACATAATTGTAAATCAAATAGGAAAAATTTCTAGGATATGGACAAAGTCATTTTTGCATGTTGTACAAAAAGATAGACATATTTTAATTGTATCTACAAGAAAGCTGCAAAAAAGGTAGCTGGAAAGAAATGTGCAACTTGTAAAATGATATTTTTGATGATGGAGAATGTTTTATATGGAACGATGACCTTAGAAATTGTTACCAATGAAGTATCTCCTTAAAATAGATAATAGTGTGTAGATTTGGTCGTTTAAATTAAATGGTAAATAAATGGGCCAGCCGGCTGGTCATTTCACCTGCCTCCTACATGTACGAAAAAAACAAAAGTTGTAACAAGTACCTACTTTCAATTTTTAATGAACCATAATAATTATTAATATTAATTATAATTATTATTACCGTGATTTCGCATTTCGTGAATTTATGAAGGAGCAGTCGAGAAATAAAAGCCAATGATCGCCAGAGCTTATAATACACGTTGCATGTAACAATAATTTATTGTCATTTCGCAAACTGACCCCCATCCACATCCAACAAAATTTCATTTTTTAATTAAACCAAATTGTTAGAAATAAATGGGAAATTCTGCATAACATATAATTAATTATAGAGAAAATTATTGGTGTGTCATTGACCATAAATTACATTTCAGACTGGAATAATTTTATTCAAACGATTGTCATTATCATTTCACAATAATAATTCTAACCACGAGTAAGAGCTAGGCTGGCGACAAAAATCATACGTTAAAATTCAAAAGGCAAATAAAAAAGTAAGCATGTATATAATTATAAAATCGGTAATATCCGGTTTCTTAATGATAACACATAAATTATCCACTAAACCAACTGTGTACACACAATCCAACACTCATTGCATGCAAAAAATTACATATTGGTGAATACAGAGTATGGGCATCGTCACTGCATAGAATAAATGACATTATAATTTACTCCATTGTCATTTTTGTCAGCAGACAGAGTTTAAAAACTTCCCACTATAGAAAATAATACTAAAGCACATCTGCTATCTTTTATTAGGAAATTATCGCTAGATCAAAGTTATTCTCATGTGTAAATATATATAAACAGTAAAACTGTACAAACCCATAAAACATTCCTTTAATCAGGTGCACAAAATTTGCAAACCTTCCAGCTGTGCGTCATTGTCCATGAAAAGTGGCAGAATTGACAGCCACAAACGTTTGCACAACAAACAAGTAAATAAATGTCAATTGAAAAATGCAAAATAGCTATGTGGAAAATTTCAAAGGTGAAACAGACGGTAGAAATTAATTTCGCAGCTAGCACGTTCAAAGGTCATATTATGGCATAAGAAAAATAAATATTAACACAATTAAGTCTTTTGGTGAATTATTCTAGAATATTAAACACTCTCGTATTTGAATAGGTGTTTGCTGTTGTTTACAAAGGTTTATGTATCAACAAGGCATTGCTTTTTATTAATTTTGAAGTGCTCACGTGCTCTCACAGATGAGAAACAATTAAATTGACATAAAACGGACACGAGTGACGAATTTTTGAATTTCAATCCCTACAAAATATGAATACATAAGGGATATACACAGCATTTAAGCATATTACATTTGCACATTTTTTTGAAAAATTAGTTTTACGTTCACTCGTTAAGAAAAATGTGTGAAAATTTTACAAAAGTCCATTTTCTGTCCAACACGACGGATGATTAGACTCTTATTACTGTCTAATATTCACAACTTGATTATGTGCTGTATTAATATTGTTCGATTGCCAAATTTTTACAATTAGCATGAAAATGTGGGTGAGTGGTCGGCTGGCTCTCTCTCTACGTATATAATATAATAATAGTATTTAATATCTAAAAATCCTCCTCTGAATAAATTCCTGTGGTGTATTTTACAAAGCGGCGGGAGTTGGGATGAAGTGGCGTTGTCTGACCGATTTTCCAGCTCCTAATTTGTGCCGATAGCCGTGAGCACAACACTGTCCAAAGCTGTGACAGTAGAAGTTGTTGGACCCCAGGTCAAGCGATGCAATGGCCAGACTGTGATTCGAGGGGTGACGACAACAGATCGTCCCGTTGTTGTTGCTCCCATTTCGTAGAGACGGAGTTTCCAGTCCAAGTTGACTCACAAGACTGTCGTCATTCAGAGCACGCTGAAAGTGACAAAGGGCCAAATTTAAATATTTCATTTTTAATTTACCTTCTCATGCCACATTGGAAATTATTCGAATGGATAGTGGCGTAACTAGAATATTTTGGGAGGGGCACTGTTCTCTTACTACTATTTAATTAGGTTAGCACCTCCTTCCCTATCCCATCCAATGATCCAATGTGTAAATTTATAAACGGGGGGGGGGGGGACACATGCCAATGTCCCCTCTCAACGGATGGATGAATTGTGTAGTAGCCTCTCAGGGCCTACTTAAAAGATACAGTAAGCATCTATACTTTCTGTGTCGAATGGCATCAACAATAGTGCAACCTGAGATATTTCTGCTTAACTTCCTATATAGAGCGGATTTGACGGTCATTCCGAAAATAGTTGCTAAAGTGTTTTGTTTCCGGGTCCTTCTGAATCTCATAATGTTTTTCTCTTGACGCACGAATGCATTTCACTGTTGTGTCCTGCCGTGGGTCCGTCCGTACGGGACACTACGATCCAATACACGATACTACTGTTTACATATTTCATTTGCTGTACAACTTTGGTACTGCGGAAGCGAAGATTTAAAGGACGAACAAGCTATTATGTATGACTTCACTTCGGAAACTTTAGTTGTATGTAGTAGGAACATATGTAATACCGACAGCCCAGTCACCGAGTCACCTTGTATTGAATAATTGTTTTCTACAGCATGCATATTGTTCTCCGGAAAACTCTCTCTTCCTCCTTCCATCCATTATCCACACACTTTTCTGTCTCTTCTGGCATTCCTCTAAACACACCTTACGCACAATACAGTACAATAGTCACTAATCGCAGTAGGTAAACAAACTTGGTGTGTATTTATGGTGTGCATAGAATAAACGTAAAGGTCTGCTGGTCAACAATATACTGTAATGGGATACGAGTAACAAACAGTTGAGAAAGGCGAAGGGTGATTGACACAACCGTTCAGTAATCCTTTCTAATCGCCACCTTCTGATTTGTGTTTACACTTGTTAGCAACCTCAGAGTCGAGCATCAAAGAGAACGAGGGCAAGGTAAATAATTTCAAACTTCAACACGGAAAAATCAACATGTGTATTATAAAAGCGTGGGACAACCAATGTTTTCGATTGTTTTTCTTTGTTGACTTAAAGGAGAACGGTCTTTCAATGGCAAATAATTATTTCTATTTTCAGGGAAATAGGAAAACCAGATAGAAGCCGGAAATCGGGGAAATTTCACTGGCGATTCCCACATTGAAAAATAGTAAAATAATAAAAATGTTTAATTAGAGCGGGCTTTCGCTAACATTTAGTAATAAAAGAGCTCACCAAAGATGGAGGCCGGACCAGAGTGGGAGGATGATTTTCTGTGATGAATCCACCGGCGCCGCCAATACCTCCATCGCCACCATTTCCCGTGAAATCGCCCCCGTTCGTGTTGACGTTGTCCTCGAAGAGCAATGGTTCGTTAAAGTTCATTTGAGGTGGGCCGACGAGGTTATCATCACTGGAGTCCGACTGGGCCAATAATCCGTAGCCAGAGCGCGTGCGCTGACACCGAGCTCGAGATCGTGACAGTCCCAATTTCCACACCGAAGGATCATCCTCGTCTTCTTCTTCTTCCGCTTCTCCCCCACCGGGGAAGGAGGGGCGTCGTCTCTCTCCAGGAATATCTGAGGCAGACGAACTGTTGGACACGAGACCCCCAGCAGCCGGACCTTTGACCAATCCGGCAAAATAGCCTCCATGAAGCTGCATGACTCTTTCAAATTGACCGGTGACTGATTCCACGGAGAGGGAACTGTCTGCTTCTTGGGCTGACACCGTCTCTTCGTCATTCATGTCACGGTGTCCAGTATTTTCCTCAAAATTCCTACCACCAGATGACATGATGTCGATTTTCCCTTTCCGACTCACTAAAACTTTGCAAAATTTCCCGTTTAGAATTTAACGAGGTTCGATTTCGATATAAGAATAATTAAAGGAAGATTTTATTTTAAACACGTCCGATCAATTTTACATTGTGATTATGGGCAAATTATTCACATGTTACAATCTACACAATAATTCGTTAAATTGTATTGACTTGGCAAGTTCCTTGCTATAGTCTTGACAACGATACAAGAATAGCCCTATAATCCTATTTATTTAATGCTTTTCGTGCGGCAAAAATGGGATAAATTCTGATGGATGTTAAAATAAGTGCACTGGATGATACATTTCTCTTTATTTTTCCTTATTTCCATTTACAGGCATTATTTGCACTTTCAGCATTTTATTAATCTATATTTTTGCTTTGGTCACTTTCCATTGTTGTGTATTTTCTTAATTTCCGCTGAAAACGTTTCTTGTCATAATATCGAACATTTCTGTCTTTCGCCACGCTATCGGATTTATTCGAGTTCCTTTTTCTACGGTTATTTTTATTTGCACTGTAGACAGGATCATCCCAACTGGTACTGGCTTCTGACCGTTCGCTCTGATTCAGCAAGAATTCTTCCTCGAAATAGACGTCATCGTCGCAGAATTTCCCGTAGCCAGCCCTACCACTGTGTTCCATGTTCCAATTCGACAATTTCTGCAGATTCTCCCCATTGTTTGCATTATAACCGTCACTTAAGCTGTCCTCAAATTCCTTTTCGATCTCATGCATGTTATACGTGATATTTCTGCTTAAGGACGAATTCTCAACGGCGGGAAGGTAAATCTCGGAATTGTTAGCTTTCAAGTGGTAACCTCTCAAAGAGTAGAAACAATTGTTCGCCAATTTTGATTTCTCATCGTGTTCCCACCCAGGGGGGCACCCAGGCACAAAGTTTCCTATCAGAAATTGATCGTTGGCTTTGGTATCTTCTGGATCCGGGTATTCTTCAAGAAAATCGATATCATCCGAGATATCCACTTGACTGTGGCGGAAACGCCGTCGCCTACCACCGCTCGACCTTTCAATTTCTTGGAAAAGGGTGACAGAGTCGACTGGAAGTCCTTTCATTTCTGCCTCCTGCACTGCGATCCGTCGATAAAGTTTTTTGAATTGTCTCACCACACGACTCAACCTACAAAAAAACTCTCTCATTGCATTTCGAATAATATATACAGAAATGTATCATGGGTAGTATAGAGGGGCGGGGCAAAGGAGGAGTTCCTTTATTAGATATTAATTAGATAGGGGCCCCTGAACCCCTGGATCTGCAACTGGATACTGGTGTACTCAAATGATGTTTTATCTGTATTACCGGCGACGAACCATGGGATGCCAGTAATAAGGATGACGAATTAGGCGAGAATTGACCAATGCAATATCCAAGAGCACTTTGTTGTACCATTGCTTAAGACTCCATGAATTCGGATCCGAACTTTCTGCAAAACAAAATTTCAAAATAAAAATTTGCAGATGACTAAAAATGAAAGTAATTATACACAACCTGTTATAACAATGATGCGCGTTTGCGAACTCCACACCCAAAAGACGCATGCGCACTTCTCACTCAAAACAATGGATTTCACATCGTGCTTTTCGTGCAGGATTTTGTCGAAAATCGATTTGTTGTACAAGATTGACACTTCAACCGCATCCACTGTCTCGTGTTCAGTCAATTTCAGTCGGAATTTTCGAAAAACTCCGTCAACTTTGTCCTCCGCTCCACGGTTTTGGTTCTTACCATTGGACACCACTAATTGTTCCAAAGTCTCTTCGTCGACTTTCTGACCACAGAAGAGGTCAGGCTGAGAGAGTTTGTGGGCAGCTCTTTCTAGAAGATTGTCGCTAGAAGCATCGCTGTTTGTCACCATCGTCGTAATAGTGCTTATGCTGGAGGTGCTTGGAACATTGGACACTGAGGCCAGATGAAGAGCTGAATATTTAAATGCAAATCGATTTAAAACAATTCAAAACAATAGAAAATATTTATTTCCAATATCTTTTTAAATGAAAAACATCTTTAAAACATTTTTTGGAGCGAAACAAATGTTTTTTTAAAAGCTGTACCGTGAATGTTATTTTTGAAGAGATCTTTTATTCTTTTTCGAATAAGATAGGTTGAGCCCCACATAGAGCTCATGCGAGCTGCGTACGAAGTGCTTTCGTCACGGCTTTCACGAGTGTGCTGTGGGAACATTTTATTTTTTTTACACTTGTTCTCATCGAAAAAGGTTATTGAACGCGGAAGTCCGTAGGAATTTTTATGGCGAGCTTCTCGCAATATCTCTGGAACATCATAACAATCCTTTCGATTGTAGTACGAACGGTCGGTTTTCAAACGGGCTTTGTTGGTCAAGTAACAGACTTTAGGCTCCTTATTGGTAGACATTGAACTACTATATCTGTGAAAAATCAATATTGGACATTACATAAATATTAATGCTTCTTAAAACCAGGGCTGTTCAATTAGTTTTTCAATTAGATCAAAAATCATTTATTTGGTAATTGATAATTAGCAATAGCATTTGCAAATTATTTTTTATAATTTCTGGATTGTCAATTGAGAGTTAAAAAAAATTGTGTAATTAGCAATTTTTTTAACTCTCAATT
>JABASC010001272.1:0-25247 GCA_019776185.1 Plutomurus gul | reverse complement strand
TCACAAAAGATTTTAATTTTGTACATGCGTTCCCAGTGGGAACTTCCCACCAACAGTACGTACGAAGCAGATTGTTTATTACTTTTAGTATCTCACCTTGTTAGTTGGAAAAGGAACTGCAGGAATCAAGGTGTGTTTTACAATTCACCAATCGCTATACAACTAATTATAATCGAAAAACATCACATAAATAGGGTTGCAGACAATAACCATCATATTTAAAGGTGTACACTGTATAATTGTGATGGACCAAAAATAGTTCTAATGTATTTTAAGAAAAAAGAAATATTATGTAAATAGTAATCAAAGCTAGATAATGGCTACAGTGATTTATTGATAAACAGTCCGAAATTAAGATGTTGGATCGGATCATATTTTTGGCCTTTATAAGCCTCATTCTTAAATTGGCTTTCGTGCTTTCACTAGCTCCAATGAAGGATGGTATTTAATATGTTTGGTGGTGATGGTACGAATAGTGATTCTTGCAAATGCGTTTTGCTTAGAAAGGTGGATGAAAAGCACTACAAATCTGTAACCACAATCTGATTATGTTATTCTCAGAAGAAAGGTAATATAATGAAGAGACGCCATAAGAAAAATGTTTGACTGGATTTTAAAGGTTATACAAGAGTGAGTGCATGTTGTGTGCTGAAGGCAATTGCGGTGGTTGCTGTGTACTCATAGTACTAGTACGCAGACGACGACGTACTACAACAGCAGAAGATAATATTTCCAATGAACTTGGAAGCACAAGCAAGAGTGCGTTGACTTTTTCATTCTATGATTTCAATGCACAATGTAATCCGCCGAACGACCCCACGAGATACTACACATCCCTCCTTCAATGCTGCTGCAAACCTTTTCTCAATCTTTTATATAACGTGCTCCCTTTACTTAGTCTGCTCGCACAGATAATACTGTAGTAACTGCAACACTAAAACACAGACGGGCATTATACTAGTAAGTAGGGACACAAAAATGCACCTTCAGCACTCGATTACTTGAACAGAGCATCCACAACACACATCCAATTACTAAGTACAATACACAAGTTCTAGTAAGTGAATAGAAGAAGAGCGCATCAAACAATTACAGGGAATAGGAAGCCACGCAATCACTCTACCAAAACAATTAGCGAGATAAACGTTCCATTCGAGTGTATCCCTACGTGCTGAAAATGACGTGTAACAACAGCATGTATTATTATTTGCAATTGTTCCTGAATCCAATCTTTACCCTGAATATTTCGCTTATGGACGAACGTCTATTCCTACTACGCCTAACTAGACATCATATTATTACCAAATGCATAATAGATGCCTATGTGTGCACTGAATGAGTATAGACAGTCACTGTTGTAATAAATAGAAAATTTTGTACGCAAGCAGCGTAGTCATAAGTGATGACTGATGACCGTGATTTAAAATTATAAGTTCATTAGGAGCGTAACATCACCACACACCACTGGCTGATAGCTATCAGCATAAAACACTTCACTTTTTCTACTAAACTACTAACAATAATAATTGTAAACTATCCACGGCCCATCCACTCATTGAGTCTAATCTTTTCTATTACGCTAGCATTTAAACCAACTACAAAAGCTGCAATATACGAGTATATCAGTTAGTTAAGTAAAATAAAATCCTCGGTATGCTAACAAAATTATCAGTGCATCAATTTTCAATGGAAAAACAGGTGGAATCCAGAACGGTTGTTAAATTGATGCACACAAGCACTCACAAAATTAGACTCCAGTTGGCAGATTGCAATGTCAACGTATTAACATTTAAAATTAATTTAGTGGCTGTTATTAGCGAAGGGAAGAAATCACAAAAATGTCAGAGATGGATGTAGTCGTACAAAAACTCTTGCAACACTACCGAATTCATAATTATAAACTCTAGACGAAATTCCACACTATGAAGACCACTAAATTAAATTAAATACTTAGCGATGATTTCTCCTCGGTAGTTGCGGGCAAACTGTGTCACTTTCTCAAAGGACAGGAATGCAAGCCTTTCTGGAAACATTTGTGGGCATGCAGTCACGGAGGGCTCGTTGAAAAATCCCGTTTCCCGAATTTAAAGCAGTTTGGAAATATTTATTTCTGTACCTACCCTGCTGGTCCATAATACATATTCACTACCCAATATCAATATCACTCCTCCATGATTCCAACACACATTTCAAGTGTCACCGTCTGTGCGCTACAAATGACACACCATAAAATGCGGAGCCCTTAAACTTGTTTCACGAACCCATGGACTACCACAATTTTCCTCTGTGGACATCGATCTGAATACGCGACAGATTGACATGAAAGTGGAGCCAGATTGGAAATAGATACATGAGCGACTCGGACGACTCAGCAGGTCTACATGTTGACCGGTTAGTCGACAATTGAAACCTAAAAACGTGTCTGCTCACCAACAGCAGCAGAAGTCACACAGTTAAATACACTCACTGTAACACAATAAAACACACTATTTCAGTGAGACTGGTTGATTCAGTTGTAAGGACGAATATTTTGCTACAAACACTTTGTTACACATATCCAGATAGGCAATAGGCATATGAATTCAACTACATAGTACACAATGACGACAAAGTTGACAGGTAGACGCGACTAGTTTTCACAAACCACCTTCCTATTTTAATCTTTACAGGTTTTCAATTTCTTCAAAAATCAGCTCCCACACAATTTTATATTTCTAGCCCAAACTTGCGACTAGATAGTTGACTTAATATCAGTACATTTAGATGATAGATTGAAATTACTATACATGGATATTGTGGTGTACAATTGAAACACTGCGTGTCCTACAGAAGCCATAGTATAATATACTACAATGGACAAATTGGGCGACGAAGATTAGAAACTGTAGCACAGTGCAAGTTAATTGGACAAGGCAATGTGTTAAACTGAATGATCACATCGCCAGTGGATCATTGTATGCTCTTTTAATTGAGCGAGGCTACTACACTGATTCGACGCTGTTTTCTGTCAAACTGAAAGGTTTCCATTCCATTGTTTTGCTTTAATCTAATTTAGTAGTTGAGCTATCCTCTACAGAGTTCGTATGTTGTACCCACTTTTAAAAATGTTTATCTATGTGGAATTACTCTACCTACATTCTTCTCAGGTTTGACATACATAACTTACATGTACAGGTAATCTGTGTAATATTTTAGTCGTCCAATGCTCACGTACGCTATTAACACATAACATGATGCTTCAGTAAGTCAATGTCAATTTATGTTTTCGTTCCGTATGATGTACTTCTTACTAATGATTATGTAGTATGAATATATAGTTTATATGCTGTATATAGTAACCCACAGTATGCAATGCTTTTGATTACCGTAATTTCAATAATAATCATTATCTAATCAAATGATTTTAATTCTATTGTGATTTAGAAAATAATTTGGAATCCTAGAGTGCGTATAGCAAAACAATTGAACTGTCAGATTCCACTTCAAATGCTTACGTATTTTTGTGTATTGCTGACTATATGCTCACAGCATTAAATTTATATTACCTTTCGCACTTGGAAAACAATAGAATGAATCAATTCTATAAATAAATATACTCGTATGTATGTAGTGTACACTTTGTAATTCTTATTGTTAGTATACCATGATTACATACATATAGCTGTCCTTTTCATTCATAATTCTAGTCTTCTAGTCTGCTTCCCTATATCAATCAGAGCATAAATGTAGTTAATGTTGTGTAAGGACCATGTTAAAAAAAGCACACGTACAAAATGCTCGCATCATATAAACAATTCTACCGTCATTACGTATATGTGTAAAACATTGAAATCTTTACGGGGTCGGAGACGCGTTATACTACATTGGTTGTAGAGTGTACACTCGACAAAGTTCATTATATAAATACACACTTATCTAGATAACCATTTAACTATGCTTTTCGCTATAAACATTTCAAGGGTGCACTTTTATAGAGTTCTCCATCACACACCCAGTGAGACATTTGAACTCTTAGCTTCACAACCTTAATCAACAAACGGAGTAACTGTGTACTACTGCGTACACATGTTTCAAATAGTGAAGACTGAATCGACTGGTGAGCTTATTGATTTAGTAAATAATTCCGCAAATGAATTCCAGTAGTCAGTAGTGGAAGGATTGTAAATGAACGCCAGTGGATACCAGCAGCGGTTTGAAGAAGGGTGCGCAGTATATAACTAATAATATGAGAGTAAAAAGTTGCTGCATGCCAACAATAAAATATACTTTATAGTGGGATTTGTTTTATAGAAGAGAATTACTACATAGGGAGTATGAACAAGATAAATAAACATTATATCACTCATCCTCACTAGCGATTATAATTATATATCAGCAGTGAGTGAACAAAGTGTATAATGGATTTGCAACTGTACACACTGACTACATTCAGCAGGTGTTAACTTATTAAGCTTCTGATAAGAATGTAAATGAAAAAGGTGCCTACTGTGCCATCTGAAGCTGACTCCCACAGTTCATCTTGCACGGTTTTCTCCTCTTCCATCAGAGAATTGACCAAAGAAGTTGCTGCAGCGGCAGCCCCAAGCACCGCAAGTGAACCACTAACCCAAGGCCCCCACGGAGGAGGAGGAGGGGGAGGAACTCCTTTATCACTCCTTTCACTTTGACCACCTCCTCTGTTATTGTCATTGTCACGTTCCTTACGCCCACTTTCTGCTGCTGAGTGCACGTGCGGAATTTTGGTTGCGGAGGAAGAAGAAGTAGGACTTTCCCTGTCAACATTTAGTAGCCACTTTCTCTGCTCACTTTCAACTACCACTTCGTGGCAATGCACTGAAAGCTGAGCACTCTCTGTCTGAGTTCTCATGGCTAAGCATTCTAAACTGCGACTTCGTTCACTAATCTCCTCAGACAACCGATTCACTTTGTAATATGACGAACAGATTTGCCCATCCTCCAAATCTGTGGACAACGTTCTGTTGGAAAAGCTGACATTTTCCAAATGATCAAAGTCATTTAACGAGTGAGTGGACACAGTCTGCTGGCCTAGCTCAGAGGGCTGCCACAGAACAGGGATGGATGGGGCCCTGTTCTGACCACTCAACAATGGAGTTCCCGTTAAATCACAAATGGAAACGGATGTCGTCGATGGATTGTTTCCGTTTCTTTTCCGCTTCAGAAACAGTGCGTAGAGATTCAACAAATTCCGAGACATTTTCAGACTCATTTATTCAAAAAGTAGGAAATTTATTTCCCATTCAAGCGACAACAAAGTTTTCACAGTGGATTCCACCAACTCAGAGGGAAATTAAATCCAATTCAATCAATTTGAGAATTGATTTATCTTATTATGAACAAATAATGATACAATTGTGCAATGGACTCAGCTTATGAAATTTCATTATGAATATTCACAGCTGAAAGTCGTGCTTGGAACTTTTGATTAACTGTTAAATTGTCACGGTGTGTGCAGTAATAAATAAAATAGTGGCACCACTTTCACTTTGAAAATTCCCAGTAGTAGTTTAATCAACAACTTAAATACTGGATTCTTATACGACTCTCCTATCCACTTCCCATTTATAAAATTGTGCCAGCACAATATCGTACACACGGTTTTGAAAAATGAATTAATGACAATCATGTATTCAGAGTTGTAACATTTCAGCGGAGAGATGTAATACACAATTTGCAATTCTAATCAAAGGTCACGCACAATGATAAATTAAATTAATAATAAACATGTACGTGATCACCTATACAGTGGTTGTTCCACCTCGACAAAACCATTTATTGAGAATATAATTGATTACAGTCAGTTTTCTAAAGTGAAAACAACGTGTTATCATTTTATCAATTTATCCCACTGAAGGTCTCTGGAACGGTCTCAATCTATTTTTATCATATCGTCATTGTGGTATTTTTTTAAAGTGAAAACCCTTCAATTCCTTTTCTCAACACAAAACGAACTAATAAATTTGCAAAAGTTGGTTTAAATCATTCAATTTAAAATTGTAAACTTCATGTCAGTTCAATAAAGTTGATGCTGTAGGAATATTTCAAATGCAACAGCATTCGAATCACTCTCTAGATTATGATTTATGAAGTAAGAAAAACTGTAGAAATTGAAAGAAAGTAAGATAGATAAATATCAGACAAGGAAATAGGAAAAGTGATTACATACATTTTTATGATATGTACCAACAATAACCGTAAATGTTTATTTTATGACTTCATGGGAAATATCATGTCATGTTTATGCAGCAGTACGCATTCAGATTAATTGTGTATTGTGTGCATCATGTAGAAAACTGAAATCAGCTACTCAAATGTTACTCCAGCCCAGAGAAATTTTTTGGAAAATGCTAAAAACACTCGTTAAACAAACCGATTAAAGGTTCACACTTTGACTAAAATTTGTGCAAAAAACACAAGTTTTATATATAAATAAATAAATATATAGTCGTGTGTCAAATTTGCTGACAATAGGAGTTGGGAGTTCTAGGCTTCCATTTTGTATTGCACAGGAAGATAAAGATGAAATAATGTTAAGAACTGAAAGGCTGGTAGTGGTAATATCGGTGGAGGCCAAGTGAAGGTTGCAGACCGACAGGTACCAGTAAACATTAATCACGAGATTAATGTCAAAACATAATTCGTATGCAGCGCCAGTATGCTAATAACTCGCAAATACCCGTCAAACAAACCAAGTACCTGCTTAATTCGTATTCAATTGCACTTTACACTCACTGACAGAATAGCATCGAAACCAGCATACAAACGAAATGAAAAATACGAGTTTTATTGTTCACTTGTACCAACTACACAGTTCACATTTTCCACCATGTTGAAGGCTACTGAACAGAATTAATTGTCAAAGTCGTTAGTCGTAAATACGTTGCAGGTCAATTCTGCCATTGTAAGAGAAAATAGAAGCTGACACAATTTCCTTACACAAATACCGAAATATTATGCCTTTTAGGGTAGTGGTATCTTCATTATTCCCTAGTCTTAGCACATGTCACACATCCAGGTCTCTCTATCTATTTATTATTCTTTCTCCGAGCAAAGGAGAAAGAAAGCACATGAACGTTTTACAGATTCGACAGAAAGCACGATGAATTTTATGTTATATTACTATATGGATGACAAGCGAATGACCGTGCGGGAGTTGGTAAATATTGAAATAAAATCGGCCCAATTACATGTAAGTAATTCTTTAGTGGTCGAAGCAAAGTGCAATCACATGCAACTCAGCTGTGTTGTCAGAGCACACACAAATAGAGCAGAGAATAATTGGATGTTGAAATCTAAGGGAATAACATTTTGGCTTCACCGTCGCAAATAAACTGACTGAGCGAAACGACTGTAAAACCAATACAATGAATGGAACTGTTTCAGAAACGAAGTAAGTAACCACTACCTATAAGCATTTGCATACGTGTTATATTTATGGGTAGAGATTTTTGTACGTTCCAGTCGAGGCGTAGTACGAGTACGAGTTCGACACGAGATGAGTAGTAACTGCAGGTATACCAGATCTATACATATGCTTTTTAATACACCTCTAGTGTTTAGTGGCCTATTCCTCAATTGCAAGAGAATACAATGATTTGGCCCATTTCTCCAGCCTGTCGGCTACAACAACTAAAAATGTAGAGCAATAGCAGTTGCACTCTATACGTTCCTAAACATGTGTGCTCTGTGCACTGGCAACGCAAAAGGTTAATGTAGGGCAGCTATACGTACTGCCACTGCAAACAATACGGGCTTTTCACATTATATATATTCTACCCAATGCTGACTTCCTCTCATGTGCGGTAATGTGAACTGGGATTTATGGGGCCACCCTTATCATCATATCTATCACATCTTCGTGACAGTCTAATATAACTGATTTAATGTTGCAGATTTTAACTTGACTTTCAATACAAAAGTGAACTCGGCACCGGCCGGCGCCTGTCAGCGCCAGCTACACTGCTCCACTTTCCCCACTATCCCACACATTACTTTTACTGCTTCTACTACATAATGCATGCAGTGGTATCTTCACCATGAATGATCCATCACATTCTCACTTCAAAGAAACAAACCTGACTGATAGTTCAACGTTTAATTCTTCTTCTGTCACTCTATAATTACTAAGTTTATGTGTGGGTCGGAGAAAGACTTGTGGGCCTAATTATCATCGCCAGACACTTCAATCATGAATTTTATGCACACATTCATTTTAGTAATACCAGCTATAAGAAAGGAAAAGATTCCAAAGGAAAGAGTTAAAGGAATGAGTGGTACCAATTGAATTTGCAAAATAAAAAATGAATGACTGAACCGAATTAACAAAAAATGGCTACAGAAATGTAGAATGACAATAGAAAGAATTAATGTGATGATTAAAGACTTTTGAAGAGATTTTCTTACCTTTTGTGTCTCCGGAGAAAAGACACAAGGCAGAAGTGACAATGAGGCAGTCAGAGAGGGAGGTTGAAGCGAAGAAGTAAGTAGTAAGCAGCATGGTAATCAGAAAAGTAAAAGATTCCTCACTCATGACATGACACGTGACCACCGCGTTTTTAAGTAGTTAACAAAACAATAATCAAATGGATGATGTGCCTCCCAACAACAAAGCTCCCAATTACTTTCTAACGTACAAACAGCATCCTTATTGCAGTGGTGCTGTGTGGCACGACCCTGTTTTATTAGTGCACATCACAGAGTGCCATTAGTATTTCCGCTTGTGCCAATCTCCAATTGACAATGTCCAGCAACGTTTCTACTAATAATGGGAAGCGCTCCAACAAACATTATCCTCGTGTATGCAAAAACTGAAACATTGTTATACTTTTAACGAGTGCAATTGCAGCTGAATGTCAATGTGTGTACACTGAATACATAGATGAGTGTGGTTGTTGCAAGAAAGTCCCTGAATACCTAAATACTACTATTAATAGCTATAATAATACATACTGTACATGCGAATACAAATTGCATTGCTACTGCCATTTCTACGCTGCTTACGTAAATTAAGTATGGAAACTACGACAATAAGTCATGTCAACGTGTAATTAATCTCTGGCGAACATGATTCTATGTTGTTCATGCTGACTATTGTGTATAGAGGTGCATATTGTGCTGACGGAGAGATCAGTTGAGTAGACAGCAGCAGTGGCTATTAAACATATTATAAAAAAGTAGGTGAATGGATGTGCATCTATTATGCGGAAATTACGTGCACAATCACAATGCACATGTAATTTGGAAGTAAGTGGTGTGGGCGACATTGAATTTTTAGCTACTGCAGTAATTATTTACTGCTGCGGCAATTACTTAAGCGAGAGATGTACAATGTATAAGTACTCTCCTCTAATACACTCTACTAATTCAATTTGCTCACTTTAGAAGGGTTCTTCATGATTTCAGCTCCACTACTATTATCAATTCTCTCTTCCATCTAGCTCACTGTATTATCTCTCTGTGTGTTTGCATACTATTGGTGGGTAGTGGATGTAGTTAAATATGCACAGTGCCTATCCTGGCTGACATTCATTCCATTCTGAATAATAATTATTGAATACTGTGTCGAGGACGAGGGCGACCGCATAGTCTAGTTCGCAGTCAGATGAGTTTCTTCTGTTCCACTGCCATCACCTAAGTCAACGCCCACGCATTTCTTTTTCGCCTCAGTCGTCGCGGCCACAGCAAAAAATTTGTGCATAGCTCTATTTTTTTGCAAATGTCTCCTTAACTAACAAAGAAAACTGCTTCACGTATGTACATAAACACACTTTACCTCCTCCTGTTGCACAACAATATTTGCTGTCCTATGCGAAACTCTACCACAGAACATTTCCTCGCAAGTAAATAAAAACTAAATAAAGGAAAATATTGGAGTAGAAAGATCTGAGGTGCGCAATTTTCATTTTAATATTGTTTTTGTTGTATGGGAGCATTCATTGCTTGTTTATTGCCCTGCATTGTTACTTTGTCATCTGAGATCTGATCAAATGAGAGCATACAAAAACAAAAGAATACTAACTCATACCTAAAAGCGAAAACCTATGTACAAAGTAGGTCGGAATGCTTTTATTATATAGTAGAATCTACTCCGTATGGTAGGTGGGCAGGTGGTCGCGTATAATGTCATATACTCAAAAATAGCGAAATGGAAATTATTTAATTTGCTTTGTGGGCAAGTCTCGTCCACGCATCTCTTCTTTTACCTTCAGATTCAAGTTACAGATTAGATTATGAAATCCACACAAGGGCAAGGGCTATAGTCACGTCTTATTTATTATTCCTAATTACAATTGATGGCTTTTCTACGCGTAAACTCAACTCTTCTTCTACACAATTCAGATATTGCGCTCACCACATGAGCACAAACTACAACAGAGCTATACATTATGGATGCATGGAGTACCTATTCCTATTTAGAATCTCATTAACGACAACGTGGACGCACATATAAGGCTTTAGCACATGTTCGCCACAACTGCAATTCGTTTGGTTGCTTTCGCTGGCTACAAACGACGAGTACATCCAGACACCGATCGATGTCGTTATTGCTAATAATACAGGTCAACATGGCATTGCAGTAGTAGGTGCACCGTAACTACAATTACGTGTAATTGCACAAATGTGTGAAATATAATCGGGTTTAATTGTGCACTCACCTGGAAGTGAAGAATAATTGTCCATATCAAGCCTAATGTGAGTTTTGGATTACCGTCTACAATGTCCTCTGCGCGGATGTTCACTAATTTTATCTGTAATGAATCAGAAATGAATTATTTTCCAGCAGGTGAAATAATTGTGACGTGTGCTTTGACAATAACACGGCCCTACCTTGCGATATCTTAAAAAGTCCAATACAGTCTGCACATTTTGTAGCATGTGGAAACGCATCCGCCCTCTTTCACGAGGCTGTAATAGAAAAAGAATTTGTTAATGCCAACAACAACAAGTATTTTGAAAAATGGAAACAAGTTGGAGAACATGGTGAACATGGAGTACATAGACACAAACAGTGATGTACATAAATTTATTGTAATAGGTAAACATATAATAATATTGTGGCTTACCAGGTGCTCTCCAGCCAAAACTTCCAAGAGGGAGACCAGGTTGTGTCCATCGCGAAGATCTTCAAAGAGGTCGCCCACACGCTTGCCACACTAAATAAGAGAGAAGACAAGATTATTAGTCGACAGCAAACGATATTTTCTTTTCCATTCAAACCCTTGCCTTGTCACGATATATCACATGTGAACTTTAGTAGAAAAACACAGAAAGCTCACGCTCTTCCTTATGCTCATCTTATTATCCACACACACAACACACAACTCATCTTCAGCAACCAAATACTAGAGACAATAGAGAGCAGAAAACATGCCATATCGTGCATCAAAATAAATTGCATTTTTACATGGCATTTTTCATCAAAGATGAGTCGTTAGCAGAGTCAACTGTATTAGTGCACATTTAATAAATAGCAGAATTCCATGCTTTAAAAAATAAAATGTTAAATCTTACACAAAATTCAAGTTCGTGCTACGGACACAAATTAGAAAGCGTCTTGACTTTTGACGCTTCATAACCCTACGCTAGTCAATGTCAATATTAACTGTATTACATTACTCTTCTTTTATTAGGTAGAAGACATGGTGCAACAATTGTGCAAACGTTTGATGTATGTAGCATGTGGGAAGCAATTGTAATCGTACAGTAAGATTAACTCCATGGGCTATAACTAAGTGTCACAAACGTATAACTGCTGGAAATTGAATCGGATCCGGTGGTGCAAAATACAATGCATTCAGTTAATAACTTCCATGGTATAAAGCGCAATCTGTTTTAGCTATTTGCAAGCGGAAAGCATTACATGATTGAATGCGTTTTCGAAAACCAAATTGTTCAGTTCACAAATTGCTTATTTAAACAAGTCACGTTTTTAACTCGTTACATAACGTTTTATAAATGTGCAAGCGTAAATTAAATGGTGGGGGGATGATCCCAAGTATCTTGTTCACCCACACACACATACACACAGGCACAATTTAAGATCACTAGGAACATGTGAATTGTGCAAATTAAACATCATCATGCATTGTGATTTCACTTTTTTAAGAGTAACAGTGAATTAAAGCAATTTAGGTATTAACATGAAACATGCTTTCAATAATTAGAGCCAATACGTAATATAAGTAACCAATAGATCGTTAAAAAGAGAATAAAATTTCAAAGGAAAATTCACACCTGATTAAGGCAAATAAACAAGTATTTAATGCAACAGGTAAAAAATATTGATTGTACCTTTGCATAAAACATAAACAGTATACATAGTATTAATGAAAAAATAATTAAAGTAATTAGTGAAAATTGGGAAGGAAAGCTTTTTTGAAACACAAAAGTGAAAGAGAGTAGAATGTATATGGACTTACGGATACGGTATCGCAAAGGCACGATTCCGTACACACATGAAGACACATGTAAGTCTACAGAATAAAATTACATGAAAATAGGTAAGTAAATGCTTGTTCGAGTCAATAAATTGTTTAAAATCATTTTGAAGGATTCTCATTTGAATTTATCTATCTGTATAAATTCTCGTTATTTTTGCATGTCATAGGAATTTCACTCTTTCTGAAACACTATCTATGCATCCGAATAAGTGAGCCGATAATGAGCAATGGTGTCCCTACAAAGCATTATACATAAATACTTAAAACTTTATTTCGCCCAAACTCAGCCACTGACACACTCCCCCTAACAAAAGACGCACTCTACCCCAGAGAAGCACTCTCTGTACTTCATCTCTTATTAAAAAATCCTAGATTCGACTCACTTCACATAAGTTTCATCCCTAATTATGTAATTGACAATTCTACGAATACGAACGCCCTACAAAAGTTTGGGAAATATACTTTATACTTCTACAAGTTGAATGATTAGAAGAATTAGAACAGTCCTAATTGTGAATGACCGTTACAGTACGGCTAGAAAAGGTAGATTAAACTACAATGAGAAGTAGTGGTAATGCATATGTTTGCATTGGGGTGTAGAAGCTTTACCTGTGTCCTTTTCCAGTCCTTGTGGTGCAGAAAGCAGCATGAATAAGGGAGAGAGAAAGACAAAAATTAGTATTCCACACGAAAGGTGGGTCCGGGTGATGCCAAAAGCAATTATACATTTTTTTTTACATATTTCACATCCTTACATATATTCATTCCACTCGCACAGTTCAATTTGTGGTAATTGCCACAAAGCGGTGGTGACGACATTCTATGTACAATGTACAATGTACCCCCATATCCCTACAAAGCTATGCGGAATTCTATTTTCAACCATTACCTCATTCCACTTCCAATGCAGACCAACAAAACCATTTAAAGCCAAACACTGCAGTGTATAGCTGACCAAATGCTCTTCACATTAAGTCTATCTCTACTAGTACAACTTTGAATACTAATAATATATTAAATGGTTGTCTTTATACTCTGCCACGAGTTGACAATCGGGCGAGTCTTATTACAAACTGAATTCAGGTTTACATACACGAGCGAGATTTACGAGTACCAGCAAATTCGTAAGACAATTCAACTCAATCTTATGAATTTATTGTCATGTAAATCACAAAATGCATTACAAGTGAATTAACAGTTCATAAATTAAAACAGATGGCCAACACTAATATCACGATTGACCTTCCCTCATTCATTCTCTTGTACGCACAGTGCTACTCTTCTTCACAAAAATAACATTTCAGTCACAGTTTTAAACATATTTGTAAAAAATTCGCCCACTTCAACCGTATCTAGATACTAATCCGATGATTCGGATATTTTCGCAGTAAGTGATTCTAATGGCGATTGTCCTATTGTCCACAGTATATAAAATATTGGGATACCTACACCACAGGAGAGAGAACATATCCATCTACTCCGTACAAAACAAGGTGTATACGTAAATACGTTGTTTTGGCATTTGACAGTCCACGCAATGACTATAACATGTCTCTGACACAATGATGATCCCACACTCACATGTAGCCTACATGTACATTTTGCACATGAGAAAGTTGTGATGGCGATAAGTGGAGCTATTTCGAGAGAACCATAAAGCAATCAAGGGAAGCGATTATACCTGCGGCACACACTTCTAAATACCCTAAGGAGAAAGCTGTACTACACTACTATGTAATATATTTGTGCATGTATGCAATAACAAGAGAGCGAGATAATAATAAAATTGAATGAAAAGAGTAACGAGTTTGGTTGACCATATTTGTATTCGCCAGAGAAATAATTCACGTGCTTATACGAAATATACGTGGGAATCTCAGATGATCTCTCTCTATATATAAATATATACGTGTTGGTTGTTGATGGTGCTTATGAGTCTCAGCATGTTGTCCAAATCCTGCTGAACTACAAGTGACTGTCAGAAATCAGATCTGTCCGGAGGAGTTCATTCCAATTAAATGCTGTGCAATTTTCCAATTCGCAATCAAATGCAGTCGACCACGAAACTTTGAAAAAAGAGCAAATTCTTTGCCTCCAGCAAAATTCAAATTAAGACTTGGCTCATTTGCCCTGAACTGAACAGCTCGTGGAATTTCGGCTTCTTTCGAGGAAAAACCATATCTTTCACATTGATTAACAGATTAGAATGCTGAAAAATTTGATTAACAGATTGGAACACTGAAAAATTTATGCCCTCGAACACAGAATTCTACCTGTCTGCATGCAATGCATACGCATTTAAATGTCATAATGTGCACAATGCAACTCCATATTATACATATGTAGTGGAAATATGTATGGGAGCATAGTAATGTTGGGGGGAGAGTTATGTTCCAGTGGTAAATGTACAAGGAAAAATTGCGCAGATCTCCCGACGAGATTGTCCATGTTGTGTTTGTGTAGAGATCGGTGATATACGATAAGGTAGATGAGAATGTGACGGAGTGGAGAAGGAATTCACTGCAACCTTTAATCTCAGTGAATCTATTACACAGATATTAGTATTCCATTATGATTTCATGATGGTGATTTTCATAAGATATATTCCAATTATTTTTTGCACTCGCTCTCAGTGCACTCACTCACTCACAGACTCACACAGTGCGCTCCACTCTCAACTATCTGCCACGAAGAAAACGAGTTTTTTCTTCTGTCATGCAATCATATACTCATACTGTATACACTATTCATTACAATACGATGCTTTTTCTGCATGTCTCATGAGTGGAAATTGAAAATAAAACAGCATGTACCTTTATCGTCATGAAATCAGCAACAGCATCACAACTTTTGCTTAATATTAAGCATTACGTACGGTCATTGGCGCATGCTTTCATCCACTTTCAAATATAATGGCCACATATTAAGTACGTTTAATAGAATATTATTATTGTTTTATCTTGTCACTCTATTCTCTCTCCGAAACACTGGTGAAATCATCTGCGAATTTAGGCTCACCTACTCACCAAGAATTTAACTAACAAAGTAAGTTAGACATCACTTGCTTCACAATATATTCTTCTAAAGGGGAATTTATAAAATCCAAATTCTGACAATTCTATAATATACACAACGTCTACTGAATCAACAGTTGGGGAAACTCATTTTTTTAAATACATACTTTATAATATTAATATGTAAATATCCCCTTTATAGTACCTTTATTACACTTTATAGTACCTAATATTATTCCAATGTGCAATAATATAGATGAACAAATTCGGATTAGCTAGCGGATTCGCTTAGATTGGCCAAGTGCGTAATGCTGTCCTAATTTTTACCCTCGCGGTGGGCATTACATCATAAAAGCTACGATCAGCATTCTCGCTTTACCACGTAACTACCTAATGTACATAAATAAATCATAGGACGTTTCAATTATGTCTTGCAGTAGTAACGTTGACGCTTGACAGCTTTTACTTTCCTCGTAAATTTGAGTTCTTCATCATAATCATAAGGCAACAGCAATCCCACGCACCTGCATAGCCATCATTTTCAAGAAATAAATATGTCCGTCACGTATTCATTTCATGTACTTTTCCTTAGAGCATCAACTTTTTATCTTTTCTCCTAAAAAGTGAGCAGAAATTCTTCCAGATGGTTGAAAAGTAGCTGATGGACTTAAAAGCGCAGAGTGGACAAGGACAGAAAGTAATGTGAATCGCTTCGGAGGTGGGCGTTGTACTGTACTTTGCAAATAATTTTGCAATACACATAGTGAAGCTACATTTTCAACCCTCACTACACATTTACACGTGCATACAATATCGATATATGTTGATTTTAAAAACTATATAACCCTTATTGTTGTTCGTAGTGTACAAACATTAGTATGAAAAATAAAGGTATATGAAGTATTGATTGTTGAATGGATGAAGGAATAAAAAAAGTCATGCACCTATATTAGTAAAACATAATGCTTACATTTCGTATGACAATAAAGAAGTAGACTTTTACCCGTTTCACTTCCAAGAAGTTTCCATCTGACTCTCTTAAGAAAACACACCCTTTGAGCCCAAATTAGGCAATTTGATCTTCATTCAACGCCTCCACACTTGATCATAAACATTGCAACAGAATTCTCTCACATTCATATTCATATATTGTTTACATGATGGATCCAAAATAAGTAAGCTCACCCCCACATCTGCCGCTATCAAATTTTATCTACACATTTTTCAACAATTCTTCCTTTTGTCGTTTTATCGTTTTATCTTACCACCAGGAGCGAGTAGTGATTTCCGGCCAAACAAAATTTATAGCCTCTTTTGTGTAAACATTTTAGAAATATTTGCTTATTAAAAGTGAAACCTTGCAACAAGGTAAAAACAAAATTTAATATGACTGATTGTTGTAAATGCAATAATATAGTAACAATTAGCCCGGTGTTTATGGCATTTCCAATGAAGACACAAGGTTGCCGTCAGACACAGAACACAATAAAATTTACCCTATTACATTTTTAATAGGTGTGAATGAGTGTGAAGTGTAAACAATTAAAAAAGTGAATCATCTCACAATGTTCATTTTCACCTATGCCATGTCATATACATTCGTCCTCATTTTATGAAAACCTTGTCGATTTATGTTGTACTTTGGTGGATTGTATAACCTCGGCAAGAGGAAATTGTCGGTTGAACAAGTAAGTACAACATTGATACATGGAATAAATACCATAGAGTATACCTTATTTATACCAATGCAGTAATGAATGAGTGACACGTGAGTGAGCGCAGAGAATCGGCTTTTTAATTCTAAGGCTGTGCTCTTTATTGTTTTCCTCCAACGTTATATTTACGTAATGCTTTTATTTCTTGGCACCCCATTGTCACTATTTCAATCCTATTATCTGGCTCGATATACAAATGTCCTGTGTCCCGTCTATCCCTGCAGTAGAAACTGAGACAACTAACTACCTAACACTTTGAATGACATACAACGATTCATGTCAGCACCTCTTAACAATGCAAACGACTAATTGCGTATATAGTGGGTGAGTACAAGTGGAGCTGGGTAACCCAGCAATTGATAAGTATAATCATATAAGCCGTCAGCTAAATCCGCCCAAGACGTTGCTCAGAACGATATTATGGAGATAATAAATTAGCCTTTAAGTTTTCTTTAAGCTTGTAATTAAAACACGCGTGGCATTACTACAACATCGCCTCCATTATTTCACATATTTATTTGATATCTCTGTAGTGTACAGAACAGAGTACAGAGTAGGTATATAGAGAGACCTTATTTTACTTCAACTCTTAAACACTATTTGCACACTTACAAAACACTTTGCTTCCTCTTAAGGAAGCAGTTGGCAAAGAGAGAATGAGATGAGATCAGGACCGTTACACTGGAGAGATTCCGTTGACATTACCACTCACTTCATCACTCTATCAGATAAGTTGTGCCACATGGTACTAAACTAAATAATAGATGGTCAGGTCCACATTTAAATACTCCCATGTTGACATGAAATCACTTGTGCTCGCATGGCCAATGGAAGATTCAGAAGAGAAACAAGGTTGATACACATACAAGTTAGTTAGTTAGTAGGACAAATTAGAGGATCCCGTTGTTGAACGCCCACGATAAACACGTGTGGTACTCTCAACTTATTCTTTCTAGTACATTCTCCACAATTTCCATTCGAAGAATCCAAAAGCAAATAAATGAGCACTCATTCACCTCTGAACAACGTGCCACTTCTATCAATACATTTCCTAATTCTCTCTGACTTCCTTTACAATATGTGTGCAGTGAATTAGTACTCAAAGATTCAGTAAAAAATTATCTTGTGTCAATTGGGCAATTTACTTTTAATAATAAAACAATATGATGAGTTTGCAATAATGACCGAATACTTTCTCAAACTTACACATTCGTCTGATTCAATGTCTAATTCGTTCATCTCTTGTAGATAATAAAGGTTTGTTTATGAGAAAATAAAAACTTCTGTCTCCCAAAACTCTTGTAAACAATTCTGCTACCACCTGAGCAACTTAATCCTTTTTTGTAATTTTAATGTCCCGAATAAAAATTTCTGTTAAATAAGGAAAGCAAATAATGATTTTTGTTCTCTTGGTCTCGTGCTTATGTACATACATGTTCCTGTAAACGAAATTCTGATGCGCTAGCCTTCGCCGCACGACATTATCATTTAACTTCATACGTGGGAATTTCGTTGTGGAGCGGATAAAGCAAACTTTAGGATGCCTACTAGAACATTCAACATACAATTGAGTATATATTTGGAAAATATGTGCGATTTGATGACAACGACAACCATGAGATAATGAAAATGGGAAAACAATGCCAATGCCAAAGATAAGATAGATAGACGAAGCCAGCGGTGGGAACCGTACCGTTCTAGAACGTTCATTTAAATCAGATTATCGATAATCAAATACAGGAAGGATTAATATTCGTTTGGTGCTTTGACATATTAATTCCAACCTTTTGAGGATTGTGGAATGTTCTACAGGTGGTTCATGACAGCTGAGGAGGTTTGCAAAAGTAACTCTCTGTTGCTGTAAGTGGGTATACAATACATATGATGGTTCTTGCGAAAGCTCAAAATATTAGTAACTACCCTGTACATTTTCACACCGCATGGATTAAACTTATGTACATCGTGTTTAGTATGTACCTAGTACTTACAGAGTGAGTGCTAATTACTAACCCCCACAATGGGAAAGTAAGAATGAAGGCGTAAGCACCGCCTATAGTAAAGCACACTTTGTGCCTCCACAGTTTCACTTTGTGCTCCACGTGGCCACCCTATCCATCCGTCTATTCACGCTTTATACGAAAGAATTAAGTGCTAGTAGTACTAGAACAGCCGTTGTCTTTCATTCACTTATTAGTTTAAAGTTTAAAATTACGTTTGGTCACTACAAGTCGAAGCAGCATACCTAGGTACATACTTTAATCCAATGCTGCCTCATACCTCATTCTGCTGTCTATTTTCCTATTCAGTTATTATGAGAGGACAGCGCACCAACTACTTGATAAATACCAAATACTTGAACACAATGCATAATTACAGAAAAGTAACACTACAACTGACATTAGAGAAGATATGTCAAAACAATTAGTAGCAACAGCGGCTCACATCGAACAATTAAGATAAGCCAAAAGTACTTGTAAATTATCAAAACGGCGCGTCCTTAATTCTCTCCAATTCTCTTGAACAGCGCTCTCCTCTTCATTGCATACTCACTGCCCAGGCTAGACCATTTAAAATGATGAACCAGTAATTCCACACAATAATATTTTACGAACAAATTCACCATGTTAATTCTCTACATTAAAAAATAATGCTCTGTATTGGTATAATGCAGTTTGATATCTACTACTACGGTTCATCTGCATAGTATAGTGGCGGTGTTCCGATTCATTACACAGGGTGATCCATCACTTAACATAATACTGTGCTTTTGCATTGAACAACGCGCACATAAAAGATTTAGGTTAAAAATAAGTATGTATGCGGATTCCCTTATATTACTGCCTGGTGTTGTTGTTATTCAGTTAAATGTTAAAATGTTGTATATCCTGATAACATTTAATCGAGACTAAATTAGTGGTCCATACTGTAGGCCAAGATAACACTGTACATACTTATTCTGTGCAATCGTTTTATCACACGTTAAGGGCTAAGCTTTTGGAATCTCCTAATAAGGAATTTCAATAAAATGAATGTTTGCACAATCAGTTGTGAAATACAAAGGGCCAAACATTAAACACTTTTACAAAACAAATGAACCATTAAAAACGTATTCATCACATCATAACTCACGTAATTTGAAGTAATTAAGGGCGCCAAGCTCTACACAAGGTTGCTAGTATTTTAAATACATTTAGAGAAATTACAAACACCACCTTTCAGAGAAGTACAGTTTCTAATGTCAAAATATTTCACAAAGCACACCGCATGTTCTCAATGAGTATCAGTGAAAAAGTACGAGTACATTTTCTTTGTATCATTGTTTACAACTTGTTGTTCTCCATTAAAGCGCATTGCTTTTCAAAATGGTGCTAAAAAGACATTTAATTTTCGCAATTGTCCACCGATTCTAGTTCTAGTGCTTATTAGAGGCTCCGTGTCATACAAGCTACTCCAATGAGTACATATAGTAGTAATAACGATGACATAATATTATGCAGTATGGTAGTTTGTTGCACGCCAGCATTTCAACAACAACTGGCAACAACCATCAGCAAAGAGAGAAAAGACAGAGACACAATGTGTAACAGATCAGTATTGGAATGTTCAGCTTGTAAATAGTAGAGAAGGAGTGTGAGTAAGGATGTTTGCAGTTAGTTAGTTGGTTGGTTGGTTGGAGATAAGGACAACATTCATTGAGACACTCAATCATTTTATTGAACTGTTGAAAAAACTTCTTGCATTTTTCCTTCTCCCAACTCGCCATTAAGTTATCTGGAATTTCGAAGCACTTGTGCACTAATTAGTATGCTTATACGATAACATAGCAACTGCATGAATACCGTGTGGAGCTACAACTAACTTACTGACTGCAATCACACATTCTGCACATACTGTAATATTTATTAACACTTTACCACTGTTGGTACTGATACTACTACTGTGTGTTGTGCAAACATTAAAATTGTTTAAGTGTACCTGCAGTACTGTAGTAAGCATGAAGAAGTAGCGTTTGAGTGAGTGGAACAGAATCATGTGACATGACGTGACATTACGTAATGCAAGAAGAGACATCAACCATAGAACGTTTCCACCCTTCTCCTTGTCTGCCATTTCCGCTCGCAATGTCACTTCTATTTACAATCTACATACTACCACTCTCCTATTACTTACTAAAATTATGTACGTGCATCTAGGTTACCAGAGTTAGTTGTGACATACTAGATACTCCAGCAGCAGTTTTAACAACCTACTGTTCCACTTCCACCGCAATACCGACAATGTGCTAATAAAGTATACAGGAGCACATGGCCCCCCTATTCACCATTATTATTATATATTACGCAATAATGTATCATAATATACATTATTATTTATTAGTTATCATGTTTACATTTGGGAAGCAAAAGAAGAATAGGGCTCCAAGGAAAAAGTCCTAAGATGATTACACATGTGGAGCTGCCAGAATATTTAAAATGAGATGGACGCTAATGTGATGCCAGCGTATTTAAGAAAGAGAGCGTTTTGCTGAGAAGGTTCCTACTGAACCACGCACCACAACGCACGTTACTTATTTATGTATATGGATGATTCGATGTGAGACGTAGTGTGGCAGCCAGCAGAGCTTATTGTTGCAGTACGTCTCCTTCTGCCTGACTCTCTGCTTTTCTTCGTCTTCATCTCCTTGCTCTCTATGTGTGTGCTCATATGTTGTACACAAGAAAAGAACAAGAAGCTCAAGGACTTTTTAAACTCATTCTCATTTTCCATTCCAACTTTTAAGAAGCATTACCACACCTTCCACTTTGCTTTTGACTTTTCGGACTCGTCGTATAATGATTCCACTTGCTCCCTTTTTATGCAAACGCACACACACTCTTCATGGTTACCTTCCTACCCTCCCTACTGCTGCTGTCCCTACCACCAACAACAACAAAGCCAAATTCTCCTCTGCCTGAAGATTAACCATTCGTTTAAAAAGTTATGTGCATTCATGTGAACGCTACTTCTAGAGACAGAATAATAATAAGCATCGTAATAAAGTATGCCGATGTGTCTTATTATAAGCATAAGCGCTACAAAAATAGACGGATGTCCAATTTATCTTATGTAGCACCTACCACCTTCTCCAAATTTAGACTGTATGTAGACATTTAAAAAAACGTTAGGTAAGTTATCCAGGGTATTACAGAACATGTGCCCTTTGTGATTACCGATGCCAGGCGTTAAAATGTGCCAAGCGAAATTGGGTCCAATCGTCTCACTCGATAAATATGGCCAAACGTTTAACCTCGATAAATTGAGCCAAACGTATAAATATATGCAGGAAGGTCCAGGTTTACGGTTTGTGTACCTCTCTCTTCAATATTTCGCTTCATTAATAATGCAAATTACAATATTCTCAATATTGTTAATTATACTAATATATAATACTTATGTATGTTATAAAATATGTGGCGTATGTATATATTGATATGTATAGATAAATATATAATAATATAATAATTTCCCAATTTCGCTTGGCACATTTTAACGCTTGGCCCAATCTATCGGACACCCCTTTATCACAGCTGTAGATACACAGCAGCCAGCCTGTATAACTGTGTACATTTCGTTGTTATATGGGATAATTGTGTGAAGTACAGCAGTTTAATCTCAAAGCTTATTATTATTACACAATTATACAGTGCAGTAAATAAAATTTTTTCTTATTTACTTTAATGATACAGAATTGTACAAAAACAAAACGTAATACATGGAGTTGGAGAGTACTTAAATCTTACTAAACTAGAGAGATTCAATTCTCTTTGACCACAGATGTCAAAATTAAATATTCTCCTTATAAACAGATGACATCACATCAAAGCAAGGATTTTTCCTTCATGTTAATTCTAAAGAAATAAAATGTGAGAAAAGAAAAAGTGAACTAATGACAAGTTTTGATGTAATTACAGAAAATGGAATAGCCGAGACGGTCGAAGAACAGCAACATGATGTTTCAACCTTTACAACCAAAAAGTGTAACTTTGAATGACCTTGCCGGCCCTATTGTTGTATCTCTCTGAATAAGTATGCGTTTTCTAATAAAATTAGCATACTGCCGCAATTAACATTATAACGAACCTAATATACACATCACTTTTTCTCGTATCGCTCCCAAACCACACATATAGTGGAAATACTTTTTCATCAAATGTTTAATGTTTCGTTTCTTTTGGAAAAGATCACCATAGACTAAAAATGGAAATATAGCCTCCTTTGAGAAAATAGTAATTTGAGTGGATGATGGGACGATGCAGCTATGCGCTACTGTACAATGTTTCCAGAGAGTAATTAGAGGATTTGCATGCGCGTCAATCATTCCCCTCTTTACTAAATACACTTGAATCAAATTTTTCTGTCTAATGCGAGTAATGGAAGAGTTGCCACTTTGCCACATGTGAGCAGACGAATGGAATGTTGGCCCTAGACTCCATTTGCTGTCAGTAGGCTGCTCATACACAATTCCTTGTAAAGCGTTTATAATAATAATATTTCCAACTTGGGCTGGCAAAACGTCCATCACTCACAATCGCCTCGCTTAAATTACGGCTTGTAATCATTCAACAAATACCACTGATAACTATTCACTATTTGCACTTTTTCACCTTGCACATAAACAATCTCAATAAATAATCTCACTGTCGTATACAGACTACACTGTATTCCATATTTTGTACCCTATGTATGTACATGATATGACTGTGCGTACGAATATATAAATAACGAATTCCTTATATCTTTTATTTAACCAATAGACCAACGAAGAGACAACAAATAGTTTAAAGGGTTACCACACATATTCCATCAACTTGCATAAAACAGTTCTTTACTTTGCTGTAATAAATCTGATGTTATTAATATCGCGAATTAGAAATATCAGAAAATTGAGAATTTGTTAGGTGGGAAAATTGATAAGTATATGTACTTAATTAGTGGAAATGTAGGAGGTAAAAAAGAGTTTAGGAGTCAAATCACACATTGTGCTACTGTACGTACCACGCTCTGTACGCACAAAGTGTCAATCAAACGGCGATTAAAGGTGGTAATACTAGCCTCAGTCTAATCAACTTCTCTGCGTCCATCATATAATCCCAATCAGCGTCAGGTCATCATCATCATTCTCATACCGTTTGGACTTTAAGAAGCAGCTGAATAGAACAGACACGAAAGAAATGGATTCAAGTTTCAAGAGAGGCTTATTCTGACCTGAGAAGGTGGACTGGATCGATTTTGATTGCTGACACGACAATGAGTGAAATTACAATCTACTTTCCTTATTTTATAGCAACTGGCAACAGTAGAAGAAGGGCCATATCTTTATGCCCATCAATAATATGTTTCTCCTCTCGCAATTCTAATCTCTCGTCCTATCAATCCGCTCTTATCAATCCATCTCCCTCTTTACAAACCATTGCAAACGATATTCTTCTAATAAAAGACATGTCATGCTGTACCCTCCACTATAATTAAACCTGTATCAATGCAATTGGGGCTCTCTCAAACTACCAACAATTGCAACACAAGTCCAATCGTTTACTTACTACACTACTAACTACAAGTACACTATACAAAATATCTCAACATCAACTCCACTATCTATCTTTTTGAATAGCACATTTGATGCAGAAAAGTCGTTAAATTTCCTACAGTTTTACTTTGAGTCCAAAGCGTATCAACAACAGCACCGTCCACATCCGCCGTCTTCTGTTTTGGATATTCACTCTACTTTAAAGTTCTTTAATTCTACTTTCTTACTGCATCCACACATGCATTGTACTCTGTGGTCAAATCAGATATGGCAGGCGAGGCAACGGACTGTGTTGTACATTTATTGCATGCGCATCTATTTATCCATCGAGCAATCATTGCCGATTTGTAGAAGAAACTACACTCTGTATTAAGCCAGCCATTTGCACGTTTCTCTTAAGGTGCGGATAGAGTTCAGGATTCTGACTCTGATTCTGACTTGTGGATTCTGATTGTGACTGTGGTTAAATCTGACAGTATAAACTCCAATCCAT
>JABASC010001271.1:0-25275 GCA_019776185.1 Plutomurus gul | reverse complement strand
AAAATATACTAAGGTAAAATAATTGTAATTGTGTAACGTCCATACTCCTGATGTTGCGCTGCTTTGTATTGATACACCACCTTCCTCTTCAAAATCCTCGTCTGAGGACATTCCTCTTAAATGCTCTTCTGCCATGGCGAATTGTTATTATGCTTGACTTGTTTAAGTTGTCAGTCAACCATTTAAATTGTTAGTAAATCTTTCGTGCAGAAGAGAGTATAATAATTCTGTCAATACTAAATCATATTTCAATTGCTGATAACCTGTTATCAAAGACACTGTTAATGTTTGATCTTCTAACAAAAGAGATCACTACCAAGATATGGAATTTCTAATTCTGCTCCCTAGTAAACAATCAACATATTTATGAAATATGAAGCTGAATTCAACAATAATTGAGTAATAAAAAATCAAATGGGTCGTTAGTATTTCAAGTGAATATGTTGTAAAGCCTGCTGCACCACTTTTAAACTTATAACTTGTACAAACACAATACAAGAAATATAATTTACAAAATGTGTTGACCTGATTTAAAAGCAGGGGACAGGTGAAGGCAAAGGTGAAGTGAAATAAAGGGAAAAAGTGAATCGGCAATGAATTGCCACGTTGGATGACGAGGGAAAGTCACAAATCGAAAACTTGAGTTGAGGCGGTTTGGCTTCACTTTGCTATTGTTATAGCAACGAAGTCGAGATGGCTTCATAGTCGTACTTTTAACTTTTGTGACTACTTCACACAAAATCGGTATCAATTGCAAACTGTCATTTACAATAATGTAATTGACACATACAGTTGCAATTATTATCATAAAGCACAAGTTTAACATTCATTATCAATACATTCCTAGTCGGTGTTTACTGTATCATGCGATTAAGCTAAATAATTCTTGTGAGAATTCGATACTTTAAACGCTTTGATTTGCTGATTTGAAAGAAAGAGGAGAAAGTTTGCTTTTTCAGTGTTAAAACTCGTGTCCGCGTGTTGTTACGATTTGATACTACAAGCAATTTATTGTCAACTTCAATAATCTAAAAAATTAAACTGCAACACTAATAATGAATCGTTTAAATTTTGACAAAATAAGCAAAGGTTTAACAATTACATCATCAACTATAATCTGGAAGCACCTGCAAAATTAGTATACATAAGTACAATCTAAAATAAACAAAACCGAAATATGTAAAAGCAGCTTGCCCTATAATTCATGCTTACAATCGAATGCATAAAATAGGTGCAGGTACAATAGGAACGATTACCGAGAAAAGGCTCGTGGTTCGTTTATTGCCGGAATGTTAACATTTTTACTTCTTTGTGAAAATTTTGCCTGTCTCATTTTGAGTCTAGTCTGGTAGCAACTGCAGTGGATATCACGGCATTCTCTCCGAACAAACTTAGATATAGGCAGTTTAGATTTGCCAAACAAAGTTGCCAAAAGCGTTTCAAAGCTAAATAATCTATAAACCATTCTCATACTTCCAAGTAAAAAATATTATGTTCAACGAATCAGGCGACAAATCGGCTTCTCGTTTACCTCACTGAAAGTTCTGTAGTGGCTAGCCAGCCACATGCTGGGTAGTGCTTTGCTTTCCTTGTATTTTTCGTTTTCGTACACAATTTAAATTTTTTCTTGCATGTATGCATGAGAGTCTCAGGCATGAATATTGTGCTTCTATCATTGTTCAAACGCTGTAATTTTGAAAGAATTGTTGTTGAATCCCCCCATATTCATGCAACTATCTGCGCAAAGAATATAAGATGTTTACCTAAATTCTACTCAATATTTTAAAAGATCTTGGATTGCAAACACATATACACCGCCTATATTCTGTTATTCAATTTTTTGCAACTCAATTTTAAAAACAAATGTCATGCAATGCTGCAGACTGAAACTGCAGGCCCTCCAAAAATTAGGAATTCGGTTCTTCCAATGATTTAATTGTAAAATAAAATCAACTATTGTCATGTATGAGTATGAATAAAGTAATATGAGGATTTAGACCATGGATAGGTAGGTTTCCAAAAAATATTGATAATTTCCATTTTTATTACAGGCACATCGAAAATACAGCATACAAAATACACAGTCTTCATTATTCATCGAGTAATAACCACAAAGATGGAAAAAATTATACGGATTATCTTTGTCTACACCTGGAAAAACACATGCACAACAGTGCAGATGTTACAGTTCATATTGAAAATCAGTTCTTTTTAAAACGTACTAGATATTATTCATACATACTAGTAATTACTAATATAAAATACTGTTCCAATTTGCTGAAGTCACTATATAGTTATTCCAATAATAACAAAATACAAATATGTTGTTCACTTCACTTTCATTTATTTAAGCGACATTTATCTGTTTAGTCCACTTTCTTTGCATTACATCGCTTTGTTGTACATTTTGTGGTGCACTGTCAACTAATAACCTTAACCTACGGTTAGGTTAATAAAACAGTCATCTTACGGTTATAGCCTAAGATGACTGTTTTGCTAACTCCCTAATTGTGCAATAACATGGAGAACAGTCTTTTCCCACAAATTTCTCTTTGCACACACAAAATTGGTACCGTGCGTACAAAGATGCTAGTTTGCCGTGTACTCAGTGCCTGCAGCAAAAAACACCTTCGTAAAATAATACCTTTAACGTTTCTATGACCATCTCAAATCTTACCCACACGAGGAATAGAAATAGTTACACTGTCGTAAAGAATTGCCAATTGTTCGACCTTATAACCAAGGAAGCTGACCAGTGCCCATTCGTCTAGTGAACCAGTCACATACTTGCACGCACAACCAGAGGAAAAAAGCACTGGAGTGCTTGGAGAAGCAAGCTGATAAGATGGTAGAAAGGTCGACCAAACGGTTAAAATGGGCTGCTCTTTTCGATAGTGCCACTAGTCCTATTCCTCATTTGGATAGGGGTAGAGATGATCATAGAAATATAACGGTATTATTTTACACGAGGACGATTTTTTTTACTATAGGCACTGGCAAGCTGGCACCTTTGTGCACAAAAAATCAATTTTCTGTGAGCAAAGATGGGAAAAGACAGTGTTCCCGATGTTATAGTCGCACTTAGGGAGGAATCAAAGAAGTCGTCTTGTGGGTCAAGTCAAGGTTATATTATTTGTTGCGAATGCACCACAAAACAATGTAAATGCAAAAGTAAGTGTCACAGCATCATCTCCTTCTCCAACAGATAAATGTCTCCTAAAAAATGAAAGTTAGGTGAAGAACATAAATTTACTTGTATTTTGGTATTATTTGAATAACTAGTGACTTCAGCAAATTTAAACAGTCTATATTAGTAATTACTAGTATGTATTGAATAATATTTAGTAGGGTTTAGAATATGTATCCTATTTGTAGTTAGTTTTAGCATCAACTGACCTACCTTTGTGGGTTTCAAAACGAACTGGTTTTCAATATGAACTGTAACACAGATAATATGAAAAATGTTTCATACATATCTGCACATCTTCAGCATTATAATTAACTATACAGAAATTGCTGTGGTACACAAACATTTGAATCATATCAGATTAACATGATAATATTAACAATACAAGAAAAAGAATTTTAAGCGCACATTTTTATTTGCTAAATAATACACTGTTCTCATGACGGTCCTCCCAAGTATGCATGCACAGAGATAGAGAGAGAGAGAAAAAAAATGGAATGGTAAATGGTGTAGATCACATCTCATTGTCTCAGCTTATTCCCAGAGAGAGAGAGAGAGAGAGAGTCTACTGACTTCTCTTTCTTGCTATATACATTGCACTGAAATTGTGCTCATGAATATACTCTTCCAATTGGACTGCTTTTAGAATCATCAAGCAAAGACTAAGGAATATCGGTAAAAAGTCTCATGTCTCTCATTCTGATCATTAAAGTCTGGGAAAGCAGGGCTAGTTGTAGTAACTGGTGGCTTCTTCCTTAATACTTATACTCTAAAGTTACTTACTGACTTACTTAAGTTAGGGTTTACGGGGTACAGAGCAGCAGACAGTTAAATCGAATCCAGTTTCTCCTCTCTGGCTCATTCGTATGCACACAGAGATTATTACATGCATGCATGGCTGTGTACATACGAACAAGTGAGTTAACATTAGAAGAGTTTCTTGAGTTGTTGTCGTGCATTGGCTGTTCCTTCTCTCTGCTGCTGTGTATATACAGATGTAATTTGTAAATAGTTGTGTATTTTGTATGTACGGTTTAAAGGACGAGATGCGATGCCGTATTTAGTGCATGGAGTCGCGTCTTCAGGTTGCGAGATAAGAATATCTATTTCTGAATGGGCTTCTTGAGGATGCCCGAAGCCCGGAGTTTCCTCACAATGAGCGGAGTGGCTGTGAGAGTGATAGTAATCCGAATGGGTGCAAATACCTTGTGCACTGCGTAAGCAATGACAAACGTGCTGGCTCCTTGTGTGATTTTACTCTGCAGAATCGTCTCTCCCACGCCGATTTTTTTCAACAGTTCAACCATATCAAGTCCACTGCCAAATAAATAAATAAAATCAGGGCACTGGAATGGAACATGAGCGTATCATAATATCATCCATCTCTCACACATCACAAACTTTATCACTTTCATCGTTAAATAAGCCTTTTTCAAATCTTGTCCGTCCACCTCCTATCACTCTGCCATTCAAAATGCTTACCTCTCTACAAATTCATGTTGCATTCGTCACCTTTCTCCCTTTTTACAATCTGCACCCTGGATTCTGTCTAGTAATCCACTCGCCTACATTCTTTTTATCTTAACACAGATTTTCTATTGCTACAAATCAACACACCAAGTGGTGAATCACCCAAAGAAAGTCGTTTTCTATAGTCGGCTTCATAATACTGTCTTCTACTGATAGAAGTCTTTAAACTAGCAACATATGCATGATCTGGCTCTAAATTGTCACCCGAAAACTGCGTTTGCGTGAAGTGAGGTAGATCATTGATAAAAAAGCGGTTATTTAATTTCACCCTCTATGTATTCTAGGGCTACAAGTAGGCAAATTACAAATTAGTGGCACGCGGGAGAAAACGTGCAAGATTAGAGGGAAAAAATGTTCACAATGTACATAATATGAGAACCAGTTGCGACATCACATTCATCATCTCATAATCTCAGCGCAATATTTTTCAAACACTTCAATCTGTATAATTAGACTAACACTGCGACGACAACTACTGTGAGAGTTCCACTGTTTGCTATCATATTATAGTGCGGTCGTAAAACTCTGAGCCAAATATTTCTTCAGGAGTAAATGGTAAAAACATTAGATCATAAATACACAGTAATGACCATGCATTCTGTACTCGTCTAATTTATACATAATATGCACTTAAGAACCATCATCGTGGGTTAAAAGATGGCCACTCCATCATCATAAAATCCTTCCTTGCTTCTTGCAGCCTCTATTCGCTTGTAAGAAGAGATAAGCATTTAAGTGAGACCAGATTATATAATTTGCATAATCGTGTTATTCTGCTCTAGTTATTGTTAATTCGGTGTAATATGAGACTGCACGCAACTACTACGTTTGTAAAAATGTGGAACTCTTTCCCTAAAGATTTCTGGTAAGATAGCAAATAATATTGTAAATATTTGCATATATGTGAACCACTGCATGTAAGGAGATATTGTTATTTATTCATACTGCAAAATGTGGGAAGTAAATCATCGAACGAGTCTAAAGTAACATGATCTAGTTATAGGTTCATGGTGGTGTGAATGTAATGAGAGTTTTTAGTGGGAGCAGATGTCCAAAATATCAAGTCGCAAAAAGTCCCACCGTGTACATAAATACATCGTATATAACATTCACTCAGTATATTGAGAGTTGAGTTGATTATCTGTTGTGTTACGAACCTCGACACGAGTAAGTAAAAGAATCCAAGAGAGACCAAAGAAATTGCGACGTGGAAGACGATCACAGTAGCTCCATAGTCTTTTACAGCCTGTTTTAGCATGGATTTTTTGCTCGGAGCAGTATTTGCAGTTGCCGTTTCAATTTTGGGGCTGTTCCCGACGGTATTCTCGTTTGTGCTCTGTTCAGTGCTCTCTTCCGTAACCTTTATTGCCATCCTGCCCGGCTCTTTCTTTTCAGCAACAGTTTTCTTTGTCGAGAATAATGCCCTTGCACAACTTCCTTCTCCCAAATCTCTCTTGTCACAACTTGTCCAATTTCCCACTTTGTTAACCAGCAATAAGCCGCTGCTGCTGCCCGTCCTCTTCAAATGGCCACGATATGCTCTTTGACAAGAATGACGTGTAAACTGAGGCCAAACACCTTTCTGCTGACTACTGTAGTTTGTACTGTTGCTAATTATACCACAGCGATTCCTGGAAATATCTACGGAAATGAACTGATTTTTTGTCGATAAAATTGCCGCACTGGAATGGCTTCCTCGAAAAGTACATTTTATGTCTCTCCCAAATGCAAATTTCTGTATGCTATTCGCTCTAGTTTCTAAAATGCTTCCATTGGCTGCCAATTGCCTGATAAACCTCTGTAAAGACATTATCAATTACCTTTTACAGCAAATATATGCATATATATTTGCATATATTTAGGAGCGTCTAAGGAACGTACTGCGACTAAATCGGGGAATACTTGTGACAATTCCCTCTTGCACATTTAACTGACAACTATTTACAACTCCTGCCAACCACACAGACAAGCCGACTACCTCGATGTCATAATTACTATAAATACCTGCAGCCCCATTCAACAGCTGACTTGATTTGACTATGTACGGCACTCTGTCACTGTCACACACATAATTCTACACTGACCATGTAAATTATCTTGTATTAAATGCACAGAGTGAAGTGAGACATATCGGCCCATTATAACCACAAGTTTTAAGTATGTATTGTTATGCAGGCGATGAAAACGATGAAAATGTTTGTACAACACTCGACTATAAGTCTATCCGAATTCAAACTTGCACCGCTAATCAGCAAACTTGAGAGGCTCTGAAGGTTATTCTGGGTTCGAGGCATGGTCGCAGGGAATCGAAAAAGATGATGATGAATCGAAAGCAAATCATCCAGTGGTGCTTTTAGCCTTGAGGAATTATTCTGCCGGGCTACAAAAACTCTGCTTTCAATTCTCTCACTCTCTCTATCTCTTTGTCACTGTGCCACTGTTTGTGCACAAATAAATCGCAGTGTTACCTCAAATAACTTACTGCCACCGTATAGGAAATACTTGGTAAATAAATAGGATCTTGACTACCCGGATGCTTACATATCTATACAGTCATTATGTATAAAAAGGTATATAGGATGCCATCATAAGCTTGTGTTCACCTGGGAATTGTAAATAGAAAAATAAGATGACATTGCTCTTTCAGACAGAATGAGTTTTTTGGCATTAACTCTAAATTACTTGCATATAATACTTTCAACTACTTAAAGGATATCTGAGGAGAAGTAATCATCTGTGAGATTATCAATCTCCTCTTCACCTCATGTGCATTAACATCATGTTCGATCTTTAAGCCTACTGCATCTTTAAACATGATAATAACCGAGCAGAGGGATGAAAAGGAACTTGTACTTGAACATTCACGGATTAAAGGGAGCAAAAACCGGGTAACTTGGAAATTAATTGGGGCGGAGCAGAACAGGAATTCCCTATAGGGATATTGTATTGCATACGAGGGTATGCATGTACCTATCCATAGTTACACATGCAAGTGTATAGACGCTCTCTCTGTCTATGTCTCAAACATTTGCATCAATTCCAAAATGTAGTCTCCTAGTAGATAGATGTCTGGTGGCAACTCCATGCAAAATGTAAAGTAGTAAAAATAGTATTGCGCCCGTACCAAGCGGCTAGATCATTGTGTGAGAAATATGCAGATCTTAATGAGTTGCTTAGTTTGGCTGGAAAAGGAAAGAAATCGACTTGGCTGCTGCTGCAGACCAGTATACTTGACATAATGGGGATTGTATGCGAGAAAGAGCAGAGAGATACACCGAGGATGATCATAACACATTCACACCACTAGCCTAACATATTAACATCATAGTACAATTTCAGTTACATTTGTACGCACAAAATTACTTGGTGTGAAGCGACTAGTTCGCCAGCAGATGAGATATAGGCTAATAGGACTACATATCATATTATCCTGTGTGTACTAAATAGAATAATATTATGGTCTCTAGAATGTATAAGAAGCCATTGTGTGTCTGTGTCTATGTCCTTCTGTGTGTAACAACAGAGCAATGGAGAGAAGATAGTGCATAGTCCTGTGAATTGACATGACATGATCTCTTGTGTATGTTGTGGGTCGTGAGATGCTCATGACTGGAATTCAGCAATGGAGACTACTTACGTACAGAGAACCGGGACACGGACACAGCCAAGACAATTCCATTGACGATGAGACGTCGGTACACTATGCAGACGGGGCGGATACAGGTCTACATGTAAATAAGGGCAATGCTTACTGTATAAATATATGCAGTAGGTACATATTGTAAGGAAAGTTTGGAAGTTATTATAAAAGTGAACTGGTTGAGAGAGGAGCAAAGTAGCAGCAGGAAAGAAGCACCCGATGAAAGTACATATATGTGTGTATGTAGTAGAGACGTCTGAAATAGTGTATTAGACACTGTTAATAGAACGTACGCTAAAATGTCTAGGTTCTTATTCTGAATAACGCTTTGTAGGATCATCATGAAAAAGAAGAGGCGAGCGATGATATTGCGTTCCTCGCCTATTTGTGTGTATTCTGTGTGTAGCATTTGACATTTGAGACAAGAATTAGCATTCGTATAAGCGAATTCGCATATTCCATGTAGTATGCATATTATATCTAGTCGTATGTATGTGTTTAGGTATTGTGTCTCATCTCATTGTAGTGAACGTGTGAGACGAGTACGTATTGAAGTGAGAGTAAGGTTAGATTAAGGCATTTATTCATGTATATAATGGCATACCATTAGCTAGAGAGTGTACAAGTGGAAATGAATTTGTATAGAGTGGAAATAGTAGAGGATGCGGATGAGGATGGATATAGGAGCGTAGTCATACGTGCATTTGTAGTGGAGTCTAAAGTAACGTACAAGGTGCTCTTCTAATGGCAATGCTCACTAAAGAAAGTCAAAGGATTTTAAACAAAAAGGTCGAGAAAGAAGTAGAAGGGGTCTTCTATTTTCTGTGTATGTGTGTGTATAGGTATGCCATATAATGTGTGTGGTGTACACAGAGAGGATGGAGATTGTTTGACGGTGTGCCTGGATGCTCATATTAGGAAATGTTTCTAAAAAAAGATTTCGGGGAGTTTTTGGCACGGGAAATTTGGGTCGGGTTTGTTCGGAAAACTCTCAAAATAATCTGCTAGTAAAGAGTCTTCACGTCTTCAGTCTCGGTTGCTTCTTCCACTCACTCTCAGATCGCTTTGCTTTTTGGTGCCTTAGTTCATTTCCTCAAGGAATCCTTCTTCTACAATGGTAAGCGGTTAGGAAATTGTGATTTCTCTAAGTTCTTCAAGTTGTTTCCATTTCCTACAAGTTCTGCTCACGCATTCTAGGATTAAACTAAATTGCCTTTCGCATAAAGTGTTCTTGGTGAAGAAATTCTGTGAAAATTTTAGATTATTAGCGAGAAATTTCCAAGTATTGTAGAGGAAACCTAGTTAGAGGAAAAAGAAAAAAACCATAAGTCAAACATCGCCGCCAAAACAAAGATTAAGCAGTGATTTGAAAAGCCATAGGAATACACAAAGGAGAAACCTCCCTAGTGGTTGTATAGATAACTAGTGGTTTATCTAGTGGACACGTGCCTCGTGCCTCGAAGTCAACTGAAAAACCGCTCTGCAGTTCCTATAGATATAATTTTAAATTACTGATCACTCTAATTACTGAATAGATAAACCCATTCCAACACCTGGAAAGCGCATAATTGTCATTTCTTTGTTGATGACGTGATCCAGTTGACACACTGAAAAAAACTTCGCCGTTTCCGTATACAAAGGAAATCTCTACTCAAACAAATTAATTCTACTTGATTCAAGTTGAATTTCGTTGAGAAAATGGCACATCTTTTCAGATCAACAAAGAGAGAGACACAGAGAGAAATCAGATACAACAGAAAGTTTTTTCTTCTTCTTCAAATCTCCATTCCGACATTTCCCTTCATACTACGATTGTCAACAGCCGGAACTAACAAAGAAAAACAAACATGAGTCACTGTGGGAAAAAGAAATCATGCATATGCTAGTAGCCGACTTGAGTTTAATTTCAGTTCAATTTGAATTTCAAAGTTTTTCACGGGTGGAGACGCAGTAGGAGCAGGAGGAGAGAAAAATCGCCTGTAAACAGTCAATCATTATTTGACTTTCTCCATTACCGAATGTAATAGATTAGATTTTTTACTGCAAGTACAGAAGACTGATCGTCGTAGGACGAGCAGCAAGGCAACTAAATTGGAATCCCTACACGCTTTGGGCATTGAGCTCAGTGAGTTGATGATTATTTTTAGAATCGGATCCCGAGGTTACTCTCATGCTTTCAAGCAGGCACTTGCCTAGCGATCTGTGATTATTTTGGGATGGGACATTGAGCGTTTCTAAACATTGCATTCCATTCCAAAGTCTTCGCGTCAATAGCTCACCAACATGTTCAATATACATCACACACACACACACACGAGTTAGTTCCATGCACACCACTAAATTGCAACATGGAATGCCAAAGAAAAACCCTACAACCGATTCTTTCGTTCTCACATACACAGACTCATTTAAGAAAGTATTATTCTATGCATAGCAAAAAGAGATGATAGGTTGCAGTTTTCGGCTGAAACACTAGAAGTGATAGGTTTAAGATTTGAGGAAACAGCAATGTCGTGGAAATGCACAAGCCTGCTCCGGCAAAGTTCTAAAAATTCCTCAGAAATTAATTTTCAGACTTTCATTTTAATGAATAGAAATTACTTTTAAGACTACGAATTCTCCCTAGAGAAAAGCATAAAGAATAAAACAGACGAGGAGAATATATTGAAGAAAATACCGAGTAACTAATTTTTATAAGGGAATTTTGTCTGAGGGTGTAGTATAGTTGTTTGGGAAAAACAAAATTTAATCACTGAATATTTCTCACAGGCTGATGATAAGAAAGTAAAGAAGACCAAGAAGAAGAAGGAGGAGGAAGCCCCTGCTGAGGCAGCACCAGCCGCGCCCGAACCAGCAGCACCTGCACCAGCACCAGCACCAGAAAAAAAAGCTAGCACTCGGGAGTCCAAGAAAGCAAAGCGAACTGGAAGCAATGTTTTCTCTATGTTCTCACAAAGACAAGTCGCCGAGTTCAAAGAGGTAAATTTTTCACAGGAAAAAACATTTCCAATGTAGATTAAAAAGGAACAAGGAAACGAAATGTAATAAACTGGACATTACTATATTCTAACACTGGTTGTGTAAAATTTAGGCTTTCTCCATGATGGATGCCGACAAGGACGGAGTGATCAGCAAGAACGACTTGAGAGCAACTTATGATGCTTTGGGTCGTATTGTGGGCGACAAAGAGTTAGATGAACTTTTGAATGAAGCTACTGGTCCACTTAACTTCACCATGTTGCTGACTCTGTTTGCCAACCGCATGTCAGGCAGTGCAGATGACGACGATGTCGTTGTGGCTGCTTTCAAATCCTTCGATGAAGGCGGCAAGATCGACTCCGAAAAGTACGTGCTCCTTTATTAATATCCTTAACGCTTACTCCATCGCAACTAATAAATTATTGCTTTCTCTGGAGAAAGTTGTGGTAGTGGTGTGGGGAAAAGCGGGTGGAGGTAGGCCGTACATACTAAACAGTATGTATATTGAATTTGTAGACTTCGTCATGCTCTGATGACTTGGGGAGAGAAATTCAGCGCCGACGAAATCGATGATGCATACGAGCAAATGACGATCGACGGCTCTGGGAAGATTGATACCAGTAAACTCATTCAAATGCTGACAGCCGCGGGTGACGAAGAGGAGGAAGAAGCAGCCTAAACTGTAAAATCAACTACCACTCTACTATCTAATATGACAACTTCATCTTGCTTACCTATAATATATATTACACACTGAATTATTCATCATCACCTCTTACTACCTTCACTGAGTAATAATAATAATATGATGATAATATACATACATATAAGCGTATACCGTCGTACTTAATTACAAATATCAACATGTAATCAATTCTCTACACACAATCCTCAGCCAGCCATTCAGTTATATTGTTGTTAATTACGTAAACCATATTATACATTATACTACTGTACTACTGTTATTATTCTCGTAAATTGTGTGTTATATATATATACCTTAACAGAGATTTTGCAAATGCGCGAATTGCAGTTATGAGACCAGAAAAACAGATAAGAAAACCCAACCAGCAGCAGACTTCAAAATCCAATTGGGATAAGCAATAGGAAAAAACATTTCAAACAGAAGCAAAAAAAAACACCTGAACAACAAACAAAAAAAATACCATCAACAGGACGGCAATTTTTAATTGAACTTTTTTCTTGCAAAAAAGTACATTAAGCATATAATAATCTCTACAGCCGCCTCTCTCGTCCATCTATTTAACACAAATAGTCGTGTAATTCTATATGCATCATAATACTATTTATGTTTACATGCTCTATCGTCATTTTCTAAAACTGTAATCAAATCATGTGCATCTGTTGTCACCATGAATTTATATTGTAAACAAAGTAAACATCTATCATCATCACCAAAGTATCAAATAAACAAGAACAAACAAAAACAAACAAAATAACAACAACATCGTTAAAGAAATAAAATAAAATCAATAAAGATTAATTCTTAGAGATTGTCAACATCCATAATCTCACATAAAATCCAATAAAGTAAACTGTCGATGTTCGAGCAAGAATTAAGGCAAATGAGCAACATATTTATATCATTAAGTAGGTTATGTTATTATTATTATATTTACTTTATCTTTAGCAATAAGATTACTAAATTGAAATCTCTCAAACATCATGCATCCCATCACAGCGATAAATAGTTTTAACATCGTCTAAAAATTTACTACTAGCAGTGGATAAGTAGCCAAGTAGTAAAATACTCGCCTTAAATTTTTAAGCCGCCGAGTAGACAGAAGATCCGCCGTTCGATGATATAGCTATATGAGCAATCAACCAACCTATGAATAAATGTTATACCACACACACACATCATAGTATATTAATTAATCTCTTAATTAATATTATGATGCTTGTTCAGACAGAACACAAGACTCTCTCACGCAGAATTCTTCTTCTTGTAGAAATACTAGAGACAAAGATTTTGTGTTTTCGTTTTCAAATCTTTTAGTTTATTCAAAAGTAAAATGATTGTTATCCAGCCGTAGGTAGAGACGATATTATTATCATAATAATTATGTTTTAAATGTTTGATGTTAATTTAAAATTTTGTGAGCAAAGCAATATTCAAATCAAACTGACGGTGAACATCAATAAAAGCCATAAGTTTGATCATTTAGTTGTATTTTACTCAGATTCACCGAAATACTCACTAAATATATACATGCCATCATCTCTCTACATGCTAAAGTAATCCCATACATTACACAAGTGTTCACTTCTATTTTATGGTTGTCATTCATGGCTCGCCTCATTAAAATCTGACACGAAAACTCCTACGAACATTTTCACACCATTAACTTTTCCAATCTCCTGTGGTTTTTATTGCGCACCAACTACTACTAAATTTAAAATATTAATGTCCATTGCTCCATTTAGGATGTACAGATAACAATCACATCTGCAAGAATTAATCATTGCCAGCGGTAGGTAGGTTTAATGAGTTCGATAAATCGAATGCTTCTGCTTTACATTTGCATATCCCAATTTAACACCATAGTCCACATTGCGTATTCAAAATCAAAAATGTCATTCTCGAATCTCAACAACCATTTATTTATATATCATATTATATGCTTGACTTATTTTATTTTCCATTTGAAATAATTTGTGTCATCCAGCAAATTATCATATTAGAATCTGTATGGTATTGTTATTTCGTTTCACATAGAAAAAGCAATTGATGAACGGAAGTTGGTACTTTTACTTGGAAGGACAACCGGAGTCTGATTAAATAAAACAGAAAAAAACCTTGAGAAACCTGTATTGACCTTGCCTACTACTCCGATTCAATTTCTCACAGAAGGACATGCGTTGTCTGTAATTTCTATTAGATCGAAGGATTCATGCATGAAATCTCACAACTATAAAATCTAAAACTGCATTTTAACGAAAGAGCCCAGCAGAGCGACAATAGCGAAAAATCCATAACAAACAAAGTGAATTTAATAAACTCATTCTAGCGGCGCAGTATCAGAAATGTTGTCGCAAAAGTGTACTCTGCTTTTACTACTACTATGAATGAGCTCATGCATTTGTCTATTTCATTATTAGGGGCGTAACTAGGGGTAGGCGGGGTAGGCAAGAAAGATCAGCTTTTGGGCCCGAGCGACATCATTTATTAAGTTTTACCACAGCAAATTCCACAATTTTGGAAAGCCTTTGTTTTTTCTCTATTTGCTTAAATTCTAGTTACGCCATTGTTCATTATGTAGTGTACCTCCACTTATCAAAGTTTGGTGAATATCAAACGCATGTTTACTTAATCTATAATGTAAATTTATTATGACTTCATTCATTCTCTTGGATGTGTGAACAGCTCCGCATCATGCGTCAAAAATTAATCCTTCTCTGCCCTCACACTCTCTGATCTCTAAAAAAAACTTTGATGCTTCCACTATGTAGTTCCACTGCACACTCTTAAATATATTCGACCAACCTATGAAAATTTAGTAAAATATAATTATAAGTACTGTTGTTCTTCGTCTGCCTACATAATTATAATTTTACATGGATGTTTAGTTGCTCACAACCCACCTCTGTGCTATTATAGAACATAATAATCATTTTCTGCATCTCACAAATGTCTGCAAGGTATACTTCCTTAGGATAAACATGCTATTATCATATATCATAGCCACATTAGTGTTGCGACTGAATGAGCAATAATTATAGTGCCCCAAATACAGAGAGAACAACAATATCTCCTTATACTTCTCCAATTAGACATAATGTATATGCATTTATGCCCTCCACAGCATTGTTTAAATTTTCTGCAGGTTATAAAGGTACACTGAATTTGTACTACTTGCAACCGTCGACCATATAACTTGACCTTCATAGTGATGTCTTGAATGTCATAATTGTTAAGACGAAGATAGCGGATATTTATTATGTACTATAATTACTGCGACTTTTGTTTGCCTCTGGATAACTTTTCAATTTGAAGCAAGTGTCGTGTAGAGAAATTAGGCTAAATCGTGCACAGGCTCTATAAATTAATCTTGTACATAGCTGCAGTACAATAGTTGCTTATGTTTATAGCTGTTGCGAGATTCTCAGTGAAATAAAACTAATAAAGAGATCGTTGACAAGTGTCTAAGCACTTTTTAGCTGCCGCTGAAAAAACCAATTTTTCTCTCTTCTGGTGTACACCGGACCACATAGATTTAGTGAGGTATACATACAGTAAGGGTGACAATCCGATCCGAAATCCGTGTTGGATCGGATTGCACACCAATTCGACGGATTATAATCCGATTAATTGGATGGAATTCGGATCGGGTCTGATATGATTGTATGCATTTTGCACCATTTTAGTGTAAAACTGTAAAATTAAAGCGTAGCTGTAATTATTAATATTTTTTCTCATTGATAAGAGAATTTATTGCCGTATAAATAGATGCCATCGAATTTGTCAACTTAAAATAAATATATATATATATTTAAAATGTATGTGTACATAGCTTAGGGCGGATTGGACCGGATTGAGAATTTTCGATGCTTTCGGATTCGGTTCGGATTACCATCCTTACGATGGTAGAGAACTCTCCTTGAAACAAAGTAATTTATTGACGCTTTCTAGTAGTACAAAACAGCTTTCTATTCATTTTCGCCTGCAACGACACTTATAAAATTACCATATCATGATGAGAGCAACGCGAAGGAGCGGATGTAAGCCTGCTTAGACTTAATTACACGTCTCTCCCCGTTGACTATGACAAGTGATCCACAGTTACTACCTCTGCCATCCAAAGAAAATGTGTGCAAACTCACAATCAGACAAACTCTCAACATGAAACCATATGCCATTAGACTATGCGTCTTCAATTTGTATTTCATGAAACAGTCCATTAACACAAAACTATTACAACTGGCATGTAGGTATATTATATAGTATTACAGTCTTCCTCTGCTATAAGTGTATTGCAATTAGCACATCTCTCTCTCTCTCTCTCTCTGCACATTCTATCAAATGTAGTTCACTGTACACTAAATGTATATGATGCATTCAGGACAATGTTCTTGTTCTAATTTTTGTCAACAGCTCCAATGATTCATCCATAAGATTCGCACTTTTTGCACGTTTCCGCTGTTGCTTTACTTTAATTTGGTTAGATATACAAACTGGTGCGCTATGCATGCTCCTGCACACACAGAGACAAGCAGCCTACCACAGAAAAGTGTAGACACCGGATACTTCAACCATAACCAAAGCTGAAAACCTTGAATGTCTCTGTACTCTATGTATTACATATATAGACTGTTGATATATATAGGGGCAAAAGCGAATTTTTCTAGTGCCATACTTGTATGGTTTATTAGACAAGGCAATCTCTGTCAAGAAACCGCTCTCAACTCTCTCGTATTACTTACTTACAGGGTGCCACATTTATTTCATTTTGTTGTGACAAACGTTGACAATTTAAACTTTTGCATTCACTTCTTTGTTTGGTTACGAACTGAAGTTATTTACTTTATTTGTTATCATATATACAGTTATAGGAGAGAGTTCGAGGACGCACTAGTGAGCACTGATAAGAAATCCATACCATGAATGCACGTCATTCCAGCCAGAATCCACGGAGAAATGAATCACCTACCCCCAAAACTCTCAATAATTCCAATTATTTGTAAAAGTAACATTTGTCATTCATGAATATTACAGATACAGTAGTTATAGTGTATATAGTTAGCAAGATGCAGACAAAAGAAAACGACACTAACAAAAAAGTCCTTGAATTTTATTTGCCGACTAACTAATAATTTAAACTTTGTTGAAGGACGCGAAGAATGTAGGAGATGATCCCACTTTTCCTTTATAAACCTGTTAACATACTGGAACAGTGCGGACCCACTCAATACTTGTGCTAGAGGAAAATCTGACATTTAAATATTGTTGCAATTGCCTAAGCCATTCTGGAAATGACAATTTAGATATTGCAATTCCCAAAATGTAAATCTGACAATTTTATTATTGCTACAACACATTTACTCTAAATTCGCAGAAGCACTGCTGCTTTGTTATAAAATGCAATTTCAGAGAGGATATGGAGTGCGGTAAATTGCTCCCATGGGGAAACGGTGAACGGTTCTCACATATATGTCAAATATAGAAAGCAATCCCTCTTCGTTAAAAATACATGCACTGTATAGTAGATGTGCATCAAAAAACAATGTGTAGTGTACACCAGTGAAGTTGTTTGCAGCTTGTTGAAATAAATGTGAGCCTTCCTATACTTCTCACTACTCTTCTATATTTTTAGTCATGTACTAAAAGACAACGCTCACTTTGGTCTGTAAAATTATTTCCGGGCTTACTCGAAGAGTGCTATTGCCATTGTCGAAAGTAAGCATTTGCCATTGTAATTGTAAAGAGCGGTTAATGTTCGACCCATATAGGATTCCGGAGCTGCCTAGGCAGTAATGGTTCTGTCTAAACAAGAGTTTCCATCTAACACATATCGTTTGTGAACTTGCTTCTATCTACAATCTTCCCTCAAGTTCAAACTGCATACAACAATAGACAAGGGAAATTTCATGGAAAATTCATTTCGCAGTGGATAGGATATAATAGGAAAGTAGAATATGTATACGCTGAAGATCTGTGTGTGTGTGTGAAGAAAGGAAAACCTCGGAGATTAGCAGTATACGCACACACATGTAAAACAGACGAAATCAGATTCAGTCTAATTCAGACTTACAGCGTATTGTTAAAATACGTACAAGAAGTTAGCCCGGCCACTATATTGCGCAGAATGAGACGGAAACGCCCAGGCAGAGTAGCAACTAGCAACACACACAGAGTGTGCACTTGCGAAACCATTTCGGGGTTGGGGGATCGGGGTATGCATCCATCCACAGACGAAGAAGGTTAAAAATAGCACCAGGAGGGGAGACAAAATAATCTCGAATGCGTAATGTAAGTGTGAGCCCTTCAAATGATATAACACCGTGTATGGACCTAATACAGTAAGTTGTATGTGAGATGCAAGAGCTTATGGTGGTGTTATGGTGTCTCTCACCGAATTCGGAACTTGACAGCCACAGCATTGCATTCAACCGAGAGAGACTGTTCTAATACAGAGCTACATATGTCTGGCAGAACACAATACGCAGGATATTACATAATACGTAAAAGAGCAGAGTGGCACGTATATTGACAAAAGCTGCTGAAGGTATAGCATCACAGTTCTTTGTGGACAGCTACACAGATAGTACCAACTGGAGTTTTTACCTTCACATCATCATCCGATATACGTTGTATTTATTATTGTGGACAAGATTGACAGTTTCCAGGGAAAGTGGGCCTGCTGTTTGCTCTTTTGGAGAAGATTTGATCACATTTTGTAATGAAATGGGGTAGTGACAGTCCAGTGTTCAGATCAGGAAGGAATATTGTAACCGTGGCAACTGCTGTACATTACAATTACAAAGGGATGCTAGAGGAGAATTTGAATTCGCCAACAAGCGAAGAAAGTGGATAAATTGCGTGCGTGTGTTGAGAAGACTGGAGACGCGGCGGGCAACGAGATTTACGCAAAATCTGTTCATAATAAAATTTGATCTTGGGTTGGAGTCAAAGGGTAAGTCGTGCTGTCGTGCACTGGAGAATTGTGTGTATATAAATGTACGTGTAAAAGTGAATTGAGATGGAGAGAGAAAGAGAGGCTTCATTCGCTGTGGTTTGCTAATGCAATTGGCAGTCGCATGCGCTAGTTACTTATTGCACTTTTATACGTGTATCAAGTATACACTCGATAGGTGAGTGAGTGAGTGCAGAAGGATAGAAGAATTAACCCGTACTTATGCTTACCACTCTACTACCATCATCAGAGAACAGAGTTGGACACTGTATGATCACAATTCACAGTATTATTATTTTATTGGTAGACAGAGCGGACGGAGAATAATAGAGCGAACAACAAAGTCTACTTTTAATCAAAGAAATTTTAAAATTAAATCTTCCTAATGGTGACTATTACTATTATTTGCTGTTAATGGACTAGGAGAGTCGAGTCTTTTTTTTCTGTCTGTCTTTTTCTCTCTCTGGCTCGTCCCTCCTCTCACCCTGTCAAATTCGCGTCAATTTTCACGCCAACTGCAAGCTACTGTCAGTTAGTTGTCAACTTTCAAGCTGTAGTATTAAATTGGCCGTCAGAGCCAACGGTGTTAGTGTCAGCTGTCGTGTTCAGTCAACTCAGGTACTAGGTCCGTAACCATTATTATAATGCTACATTTTTTTTATTGAATGTTGGCGGAAAAATTACAGTGATTTCAAGATTGTTTAGATATAACTAACCATTGACTAAGTAAGATCGCATTTTGGTGTTGAAAAGCAGCTGTAGTGCCAGGCCAGAATGATCACCTACAGATGTTCATTTTTTATTTTGTTCATTGGTTGATTGGTATTTGTTGTGATGTTTACAATGGGCAATAAAGTATCTTGCTTTTAATATTGTGCTTTTCGATGTTTAATGCATTGTTTATTTTCTAGTTTCATATCGGACTTCGCCGATCACCGATACGTGCTAATTATTCCGGCTATTCATCATTGAAAGCAAAAACTCTCTAAAACAATACTTAAACATTATATTAATCAGAAGAAAGACTACTTGACAGGAAGTGTGAACTGAAAGAAAATTCCATCCTCATCGAAGTTAATTTCCAAGGTATTTTAAAATAATTCTACAATTTTAGCCGGCTTATTTTTGTTGTAATCATCTGTAAACATTTTAGGTATGTGTCATACAGGCAAAATTATAGTGCTAATTTTATAGATTACAATTAAATATTCTTTCGAAATATATAAATATTCGAAAAAATATTTTAGCAATAAGAGTGAAATAAAAGAATCAGAGAGATTGAGAGATTGATTTTTCTGATAATTTGAAAACAATTTTAAAGATGTGTCTTCCCGCTGTTTCGTCGTGACATTCAATTTGAGTATTATTACGATACATTGTTTCATGTTATGCTTAAATAACAAATAATATAAAGTTTGAGGGTATTTTCATTGCACCTCTTATCTAATAATGATGATAATGACGTGTCACCTAAAATGAATGATAATTCACTATCATCATGCACGTATCGTCGTGCTAATTATCTGTATCAGGTGGATTTTATTAGTCAAATAGTGACAATGAAGCTGATTCAGGTAAATATATGACAACATGCTTCAACGCATTTTAAAACTTGGGATATCAAGCTAGAACTTTATATTAAAGTTTTAATGCACATTGCAAACATTGGTTTACTTGTAGAGAAACTTACTTATTGTCAAACAAGTAAGTATTTGCAAAAAATTATTAAAACATTTAAACAAAACAAAATAGTCAAACGATACATTGTGTACTAAGCCAGCGAATATATAGTTTTATAATAAATTATCGTTGAGGTAGGAATCGATTCTCTATCATTGAATAGTAAAGCTCTTCGAAAGTATTGCAGTAAAAAACGAAGCCTCAAGCTCCGTAAACCCAATTTTCATTTGTGAAGAATTGAATGAGAAATATATCTCTAAATGTTATATTGTTTTAATTTTTTGGTAGGATTGATCCAAAAAAGAGCACAAGCACAAAAAGCAGAAATATCAAATCGTCAATTTAGAATTATAATGAATTACTTTACATACACTATGCATTTGCTTAGGTTTAAATACGGAGCTAAAATATCTGCATAATGTATGTAAGAGATTGTAACATTCATACTTACATACTTACTCGTAATAATTCTGGACACAACAACATCAATTACTCGTTTTAAGAGGCAATTTGCTTATATCTTGTAAAGTTGTAGTATGAAACATGTACAGTTTCTTTCTTTATATACACGCATACATATATGATAATTTCGAATTTTATTGTTAAGTACCTAGCCAGTATAGTTAAACTTTAGAATAGGTATACACAAGTAAATGGTGACGGGATTAGAGTTGAGAGGTTCTAGAGTTGAGAGAAATAAAATGCTTCCCAAGAACTTCCATACTTTCAGAGATGTTTTATGTCTCTCTATAAAGGATTTTGGTCTATGTATAGAATTTTACAATAGTACAAGTATGACGGTTTACTCATAAGTAGTAAGCGTGAATGTACTATACTTGTTGTAACCACCATGATTAAATTTAAATGTTGACTTTTTATGTTTTACGGTGAACTGGCTTCATTTTATTGTGAAAGGTTAATGGACCGCTTAAACTTTTTCTATGGCCGATAGTACTCGTATGTATTCCTAAGAGGTAGGATCATAATGAAACAAAATTGATTGCTTGTAGGCATGCGAATCTTCTTTTAGAGCATCATGTTATTATGTAGAAGCTGTATTCCAGGCAAAGAGTGATGTTTGGAGGTGTTGATATTTAATGCTTTTTCTGCTTTCGTGTTGTAATTTCTAGTTTGCAGTTTAGCTGTCACTCATTTTGAAGCGAGAAAAATTATATTGCAGGCATGCCTCGAAACCTCAATTTTTTTGAGCAGGTCAATTTTGTAAACCCCTGTGTAATAATAAGATAGGACCACACAATTTTTATCACAGGGTATAAATATACTACAAAAAAATCCAAAAGGGTCTCCCAACGCGATGGCAGGAGAATATTTGATGTTTTGAATATTTTTTGCGATTCTGTCACACATTTTGTTGTGGTGTGTAACATTTTCATTTGCGACCATATACGCCCATAGAAGCACAGTTACACTTTTATTAGGATATATTTCTAGGATTAGTTTAGTTTTACGAATCAACATTGACGTCATGTCATACAATGTATTCATTCTTTTGGTAGATATTTGTAGTTGTATGTTTTACGAAATAATTCTTAAAATTATATAATGATAATTGTAAGAATCATTAGACATGAATACAAAATGTATTGTTTGTTCTTCTTCTTAGGTAAAGAACTTTTCCAATTTTTCTGGATCTCAACTGATCATTTTTCTGAAGAACATTCCTTCATTTATATCAAGCGGAACATTTCATCATGTCACGACGGTTCAAAGCATCCAAGTACAAAAATGCTGCGCCAAAAACAATGAAGCACGAGCCATGGATTAGAGATTTGGTGATTGGATCTTATAATTGTTCAGGCAGTTTTATCAAAGCATCAGCTGCCTTTGTAGCATTCAACGTTCATGCCACTGGTAAGCAATAAATTTATTACTGTGCAATGTACTATAAATATTTCGTTATGTACAGCACAAGTATACCTCACGCTCGTAAAGCATACCAAGTCTACAGTAGCACAGGGTAACAAATCGTTATTGTGACGCTTCATTCAATTGTATGCTGCACACACAAAAACAAAATATCATTTCGTGAACGATATTAAATAATAACTTCCCTGTTTTCTTGACATTTACACAGGATCTCAGCTTGGAGTGGTCTCTTTGGATGCAGAAGGCACGACCATCGGATCAAATTTATCGATATTAAATGCTCACAGCGATTTAGTCACGGATTTTGACTTTTCGCCATTTGAAGATGGACTGTTGGCTACATGCTCCGCTGATTCCACTGTTAAAATTTGGTCGATCACCAATAATAATATGAATGATTTGTCTACACTAAGTCCGGAAGTAGCCACAAGCTCCAAACATCGGAGAGTGGAAAATGTCTCTTTCAGCCCAACTGCTGAATACCTTTTGGGATACTCTTCACAAAGCTCTCTAACTTTGTGGGACATTCTCTACAACAAAGAGCTATTTCATGGTAAGAAAAAGATTCTATTATGTCTGCCTTATAGAGTGTGTCATTATTGAAAGTTTGGCAGAAACTCATTTGTTGTCTTGTAACAACGCAGATAATGAAATGCATGGAGATACGATAATGTCAATGTCATGGACAAAAGCTGGAAATCTACTCACGACATGCGCAAAAGACAAGTACGTCAGAATTGTGGATCCTCGTGCAAAGTCAGTTGTCTCCTCAGCCATTAGTCATGATAACGCGAAAGATTCTCGCGTTCTTTGGCTGGGTGACACTCCTTATATTGTCACTACAGGATTTGATTCTGTAAGTTATGCTGTAAATGTCTTTGGACCAACATTTATGTGGTTGTCTCAACAGCTAATCAGTTGAATAATGATCATTTTTTGCTTTACATTGAATTCAAACAGAGTCGCTTACGTCAAATATTTGTTCGTGACACCAGAAACTTTGATTCCCCGGTGAAATCATTGAGCTTTGATAGTTCCACAGGAATCCTACTACCAATGCACGACCCAGATACAAATATGCTTTTCTTTGCTGGGCGCGGCGATTCTTCAATTTCATACATGGAATTCATTGACAGCGAATCTTTCTTAACTGAAGGTTTCCGTTATAATGGAGAGCAGACAAAGGGAGCTTGTTTAGTTCCTAAACGGTCTTTAAAGGTCATGGATACTGAAGTTAATCGTTTAATGCAATTGACGGCAAACGCAGTCATCAATATACCGTATCATGTTCCGCGAAAGTCGTATATAGATTTTCACGCAGATCTCTTTCCTGATACCAAAGGAACCGTTACGACAGGCACTGCTTCCATTTGGATGGATGGATTTACTGGTATTGTCAGTAAAGTGAGCCTTAACCCAAATGCTCATAAAAACGGAAATTCTGACCAAAATGGATCACTGATAGTGTTCAAACCGAGTTTGGCTATTAGACGAGCAGAAGAAGAAGCTAAAATAGCTCGGGTCATTGAGTCAGAACCTGAAAATTATAAAAAGGATGTCCCAGAACCACGACCGCGTAAAAAGTCTTTATCGTCTGGTTCTTCGTCGTCTGAAGAAGTCAATGACGTCATCGTTGGTCGTTTGTATCCGATTCCAAAACCGAGAGTCAATAATGTAAGTTTAGCTTTTTTATTAATTATTTAAACAACAACAATCGCAAATACTGACTATTAAGAGATAATTATGAACAGTAGATAATCATATGCTTGTACTCTTATTTTATCCTACAGTCGTCAGCTGTTTCAATGCTGCGTACTCCAAGTTCTTTCTTGGCTAAACGAAGTGCAGATTTTGGACGGAGTGTATCTGTTGATGACGCTGAGTTAGAATCATCAAACGGGCCAAGTAGCCTTCCATTTTTGAATGTCAAACCAACTACAAATAATACATCCAACGAAAATGCTCTCAATAACAACAATAACCTCGAACCAACTTCACTGCCTGACAATGGTTACAAAAATGGAGTTGAGAGACAGCACGGAAAAAACGGGAATGTTAAGGAGGAAAATGTTTCAGACAGTCAATTATTGTCTACATCCGATAGGAGAAAGCTATTCGAATCTCGCTCTCTGTCGGCTCAAGAAGGTTCGTCAACAAATGGAACGGGAAATTTCCCAGCAAGAAAAGCTCGCCTTACGGTAGCAGACAGATTAAAAATGTTCCAGCAAAATGCTCCTCTTCCAGAAGAAACCACAACAACAAATGGTTCACAAGTGCCGCCAGTTGTACCCGAAGAGCCAAAGAGACAGGAAGAGGTGGCAGTCAAGCCACAAGGGGATGGTGACAGTAAAGAAAATTACAATGTTTCTCCACCAAGAGATAAAGAGATTGTTGAGCATAGTAACCCTGCTCCCATTGCAAAACCAGAGAGAAAATTTACACCTCCCAAACAGGATGCACCTAAACCATCAGATTCTCAAACTGTAACCAAAGCGCCATCCTCGAACAAGAGAATTGACACTGTTTTTGGCCAAGTGTCTAAATATCGAAACTTTAAAGCAGCAGCGGTTCACAAAAGGATGCATATCGAAAATCTTAGAAACATCAGCACCACATGTCCCAGTGAGAGTGAATTGATTCAAGGTAATATTTAATAAGAAATTGTAGGTAATATTTAATAAGAAATTGTAGGTAATATTTAATAAGAAATTGTTTGC
>JABASC010001270.1:0-25277 GCA_019776185.1 Plutomurus gul | reverse complement strand
CGTGAGAAATATCGAATTATGTAATTTATTTAATCTTTTCGTGATATACATACAACATATATAATAATATATTAATAATAAAAAATATGTATTCGAATTAATCAAATGTGAAAAAATTAAAATAATGGCAGGTTTGAAAAAAGATTGTCTGATAAAGTACTGATTGCTGACTTCATTGGATGACAAACTGGCAAACTAAGGTTTTACTATATCTATGTATACATACCAACTACCAACCATTTACCAACCACAACTACGTATGTAATCTAAATTTTGTGTCTATCTGTATTGAATGTTGTTGATAAGTTTTTATTATTATTAAACAATGCAGGTTCATTGCAGTATACAGAAGATATTGTTCGTTTTTTAGTGCAATGGAGTTTGTGGAGAAATCTGTTTCGAATTGGCAATTATGCATGAGAGTGAAGGCAGACTGCCGACCACCGAACTTTGTACACTGCAGTGCAGTCAATACTGTCGCCTGCTACCCGCCGTTGTGCATCCAACTGGGGAAACGGTGAAAATACATCCAGGAAGGGAGAGATCGCAGAGAAAACTCCAGCCTACTTATTATTACATGGAAGCACAATGAATATGAATATTAGATTGAATAGTAAATGCTGCTAAAATATTCATAGGTATTTAAATGGATTCCCCAGCGTAGGCTATTAAATCTTCTCACCTCATTCCAGGCCAACAATGTGCTCCTTCTACAATATGTATCTCGTCCTCATCTCAAATTAGATATAAATTTTACAACATTTGATAGATGATCTCTTCTTCTTTCTAGTCGCACACTCCTTGGCTGCTCCTCGTGCTCCACCGTCTCAGTCTCTCTCTCTCTCTCACTACACGTCCACCTCATCTTATGAATTTTGTATCAACTTCTTACAATTGTTCTACTTCAAACTGTGTGTAGCCCTCTCAGCGATAAAAAGCCCAGCGGAACTGCACGGCACACACTTGTCTTTACCACGCGGGGACTAGTAGCAACTTTTGCAGCAGCATGATTGATAGTTTAATGACTGCTGTTCGAATGGAAAAGTTACCGTTACTGTTTCCCGTCTCTGGGCTACAACCACCCTCAGCAGGTACTTACTTTTAATATATACAACCATTTTTTGCTCACTTCCACATACTCAGCCTTGTAAAAGGCTTGACTTCATTCTAATATAATTATTCAATTTCATCATTTATGTAGAAAAAGAAAAGTTAACGTCTCTCCACCGTTTCATGCACAACTGCTGTATGATGCATGGGGAATAAAGTGAACGAGACTGTTAAGAAGCCATCGAGTGTCTCCTAAACAGAGAGTCAGAGAGCCAACAGCCGCCACAAGCGGCTATAAAGACGTAGCTGAACCATAAACAGGGATACGACAGTAAATCAACGGTCAAATCATCAGTCTTTTATTATTAATCAAATTGCCCTTCACTGCTGTACACTCATTTGTCTCTCTTTTCTTAGGATTGTACACCTATGTACGAATTCATTGATTGGAGGCTCAAAATGTACTCTAAAAACCAGTGGTTGTGGTGAAAACGTCGCTGATGCTACACTTTCCCCCTTTATTTGCGTTGGCGAAAGTGAACGTTTGTTGTTCCGTCTTCACTTACTTCTCGTACACTACCTGATTCCATTCAAATCGAAATCACTTTGTAGCCGACACGGAGAATAGGCAAAGAGGGAGCTCCCCCGTATCTTTATGCTCGCTGTTTTATATACGTATATATTTTCTAGCTGGGTATGTGTTGTATGCATTGTATACTTAAGCCGTTGTATGGGACAGTAATAGTCTCAAAAGTCACATTTGTAAACTGATTTGGGTAATGCATTAGAATTTATTCACCTCAGAGATTCTCAATAGATTCTTTGCACGAGATCAGTAACACTATATATGTACAGTCGCCCTCTCACTCGGTCCATCCTCTTTCCCTTTCATCTTCTATAATTACTATCCCTTTATGCATCCGCTTGCTTTACTACTTTCCTTATTTCATTCCAGCTTACATGCTGAAGAAACCTTAACTTATTTGCAATACAAGCACGTAAGATTATATTACTAGCTTACAATAATAAAGGGAATTTTAAAATGTTAGAGTTTGTTATACAAGTAAATATAATATGATGTCAGTATCTGTAATTTATGTTTTTTTTATTTAACATATTTATTTATGCTTAATCAATGTATATTTAACAATGTTACTACAAATACCAATAATTTAATCAATCATTGTTTGTTTATTTATAGATTTAAATTATTTGATTTTGTAGAAAGAATATTGATGTTGAGGTATATTTATAAGAAGTGTCCCAGTTACCTGAATTTATGTTTCTGTGTGTATAAGTGATCTACAAGGTGTCTCCGTTGAGAATGGGTGACCAGATAACATATATTTGACACGTGTTAATATTAAGACAGTATTTTGTCAACAAGGACTGACGCTTGGAAAATTTTCTATAATAAATTGTGAACATTAGGGTTTCCTACATTTTGGATCTTTTCCTGCATCTCTTTTGAATGGCCTGACACAGTTATAAAAACGTGGAGTGAAAAGAGTCGTTTGAACAACCAAGCAGGGTTTCCTCTCCTCATTCACAGTCAGAAGTCAATGGTCATTATATTTTATATTATGGATGATTCAAAGGTTCTATGTATCATTATTCACACACTGGTCTTCAGAAAGTAGCAGTTTCTTTTGATAAGTTGATAAAAGAGGAGTCAAGATAGGATTCACATTATGAGTGAATGTGTGTGTGGATTCGAAAGTAGAAGTAGAGGTAATTAGGGATGTGAATGTTTAAGTAATGTGCTGAGTTTGAGTGTGCCTATTCAGAGTTAGTTTAATAGAGGGAGAGAGTGAGTAGTGAGTGAATGGGAGTAGTAGCTAGAGAAAAGATTGTGAGGAGGACAAGAGATTTTCTTACGGCAGAGAACTCCATGACTTTAAGTATCCAGAGGGTAAGAGCCAAGTTGACAACGACCAACAGCAGCAGAACGGATAAGACGAGAAAGAGACAACGTCTTCTCCAGCCATACAATCCGATTTGACATCCATCCTGGTACTTGGCAATGCAATTTCGTCGAGCTTCGTCTGAGCTCAACCATTCATTCTCCGCTTCGGATTGCCGAAGACCCACCATTTTCCTATATAAAAACAACAAAGAAAATTCAAACAGATGTGAACAAGTTACTGGGGGGAAGCCAATCCCATTTGTTTTCCATATATGAAAAGTTATTCTCCACTAGCGTGAGATTTATTTTGAGACATTTCATTTTCACTTCTCAAGTGGTGGAATGTCAGCGAAACCTGCTACTATGTACCAATGCTACTACGGGTATTTGCCTTATCTCGTAGATTCCTCTGCAAAATGACTCTTTTAGCGAATACGTAGCGAATACATAGCGACTCGGTGAGACGATCTTTCACAAGAACCTAGTAGTCACTTGCTTTTTTACTCCCGTTAAATACATTGTGTTTTAAAGGCAAGAAGAAGCGGAACCAATTGGAAATTGAAAATAAATTTGAGTGTTGGATGGATAGCTTAAGGTATTTTTATGTTTGGGAAATAGTATCAGCAGACAAAGTTAAATATTGAAGGCGAGAGTCAGAAAAAGGAAGTTGTTGGAAGAGAGAGAGAGAAAGTGAGTGAGACAGATAAACGCGTTTGTGATACTGCCGTTAGATTTTTATCTGAAAGTAGAAAGCCAAAGTGTCTCGCGTGGGGAAAGTGATACATGCAGAAAAATAGATTCTTAAGAATATCGATCCCTCTCAAATTACCTCATTCTCCCCGTAGAGATGAGAGTCAAGGAATTACTCACTTACACGTAGGAGAATAGAACGGAAAAATATCCTACATCCACTTTCTCTCTATGTGTATCCAATCTGAAATTTATTTAGAAAAAATATGACTTCATAAAAGTCTATTACTGAAACAGGAATATCTTCCGATAAACTGTGAACCTCCCTCGCTCCTAAAATCTAGCTTTCTTTTTGTCTACCCCTGCTCTCCCCTTCAAAGCCGTGAATACTACATGTACACGGCAGGAACAGTCGACTTTAATTATTTCTTCTTCGTCTTAAATCCCTTACCACGGAGATGCCAGTCCATTTATACTTAAAACTGATTTGTAGAAATATTATTGAAGAATACTATCGTATCGATCGTAAATCGACAAGTAATGAATATTGTTTAAATAAATTTTCTCTCCAAAATTCTTCAATTTTAATTCTAATCAAAAAAATTTAATAAATACCATATAGAATGGTTAATGACGTCGGCTCGAAACAGTAATGATACGAGACCCGACCCTGTCTTGCACCGAAATGGCATTCTTGTCACCCACAAACGGCACAAGGCAGAACTCGTTTATTTATGACAGGTGCCCCAAGATTTTACAGTATGCTCTGTAGGAAATACTTGGAGAACCTGCAAAAATTGCTTATGTTAGGCTTGAATGCCTACTCAAAAGATTAGCATTCCATAACGGGGTTTGAGTTCTACAGAAATTTTAACCATATAAATCATTTCTAAATTATCCAATATTTGGCAAAAAGTTGCATCAAAGTACCTTAAAGCATTTTTTGCATTCAATTCGAAACTAGAAATTTTATCATTTATGCTAATTGAAATTTATTAAAATTCTGTCTACTCTCGCTGTCAGTCTCAGAATGGTCGTTTGAACTGTGAACTATTGCGGTCAAGGTCGCGTGACTGTGCAATGAATGAATGAAGGCTGCACAGCTATGGGACGGGACCGTGACTGGGCAACATTCATGTTAAGATATGATATCTTCAATTTTGCTGTAACATCAATCTATTGCTAAATCATTCTTTATTCATGTTACATTTGCAAGGAACCATTAATAGTCATAATGATCTAAAGGTAAATAATTTGGTGTTGTATTAACTATTTAATTACAAGTGCTATGTGCTTCATTTTATTGTCTTTATTTGGTTGTTCATTATGTATTAACTCATTTTTTAGATTGAATAAAACTAACTACTGGGTGACTTGGAGACCCGAATGTACTTGTTACTTTCATCAAAGAATCAAAATAAATAAATAACCAGTGACAAATAATAAAACAGTAACCGCCCTGGAAGAGATTGATCCTTCGAAAATCCTTTCGAGGTTCGCTGGATCTAAGTTTAGAATTATTAGGTTTGTTGTAGTTGTCATAGCAGAAAGGCAAAAATTGGTTTATCTTATCAAAAGTTAATTATGGTATCCTACCTGGTGACATTACGAAATTAGTCTTTCAATGACAGTATAGCAGTAATGGTTGTCAACATTATTGGGGTTGATGAATTTGTCAAATGATTGGACGTATTCGAACAAATTGAAGTTCTTTTGAAAATGTTTTGCATAGTCAATTTAAGAGCTGCCAACGATGTGCAAACCAATTGTTGTCATTATTTCATGTTATTGAATTAAAAGAACTTGCTTATTATTGCTAGTTAGTTCATTAAAAATACAATGTCAACCATTTATCACACTAAAATAAATAGAAAGTAGAAACACGTGTTAACGAACCAAGAGTGCTTCAGTTTGTTCTTAAAATTAACATTCGTTTATTAATAGGTGAACAACTTATTCTCCTTTTGTAAATACATTTAAATAATTTCCTAATCGTCTTGTTAAAACCCCAACAGACAACTTTATTCCTTGTTCTATTTCTAATCTAATGTCCAATGTCCGTTCACACATACATTTTTTTCTTGTCTCCCTTGAATCAGGATTACTGGACTTGACACGAGAAGAGGAGAGCTGACGCTGACAGCCTGATTGAGTGGTCAAACAATGTTCAATTTTCGAAGCAAGTGGCCACAATGTAGCGAAATGGAAAATCTGTGCTAAGCCTTTGATTTTTGAAAATAGCACGTGTATCTCAAACTAGAAACATTGTGGACTCATAATAAGGGGAGCAGCATCCGTCCCCTCCAACAAGTACGTGAAGCACCTCTTTACCTCAGCTCGAGGAAATTCCCATGGTATTGCCTACTTATCCTTAAATGTTTCCCCTTTTGCCAATGTAAACAAAAGCTAATAAAATAATGCTTTACAGCTACTACAGGCATTACATTGCATTTATTCAGCAGCTTATGACAAGATCATGAAATCCTTAGCACACAACCACCACCATGCATTTTCATGCACACACTCAACCGCGTAGACACAGATACTAAAATACTACTGACGCGTGTGTAATATGCATTACGTTGACCACCCGACAATACACGTGAAAGTGCATAACACTGAAAAGACCAGGCATACGTACACAAAGCTTCGGGGGGACATTCGTATGGTCGCTGGTTGATACCATATCGTAGTAGTAACGATTCGTAGTACAAGACACAATGATTGGGGCCACGTTCATCGTCGTCTCGTCTGAAACATGGTGTGAATGATTGTGAGTGAGATTTAAGCACAGCGAGAGACAAACAAAGACGACGACGACACAAGTCAAATATCTGCAGGATATGCACACATAATACACACACACACAGTCACGAATAAAAGAGTAATAGTATGCAAAACAGTATTGCTCTGGCTTCGTTGTCTTTTCTCCAATGCTTTCTCCTACTTAAAAGCATACTAGACTTTAATATAGAACAGTGGCTCAAATGCACACAAAGCATAGGGAAGAGTGGAGAGAGAGAGAGAGAGTAATATATTGAATTGAATGCTGTCTACTGTGTTTAGAGTACAAGGTGTATCTGGTTCTGTTGTCTGTTTGATGTCCTGCTTTTTCCTTCTCCCGTTCCGTTCGTTCAGTCACACACACAGCACAATGCATACAATTATTCTATCCCGTGCTTTACTTCAGTTTACTTTTCTCCATCACTCTTTCCTCCTACTCACTCAGTCACTCACCTACAAAATTACATTGTGACTCTCCGGATATAAGGGATATAAAGACATAAGGGATTTCCATTCACTGGTACTATTAAATGTATACTACAGTGTAGTCGCATCACATCAAATCACATCAACGACTACAATATATATTATTGTATGTTCAGCAGAGTACTAGCATTAGAAGCTATATTTATGCACATGCTGGTGGTGGTGGTTGTTCAGTGCAGTTGATGGGGCTGCTCTACTCTGTAGAAAGAGAGAGAAAGAGAGAGAGAGAGAAACATTACCGGAAAGCACGGGAGAGAGGAGACAAGACAGGGTAGTAGGAGCCGACTACGACTCTGCCACTACAAATACTACACGACAGGGGAATGGGCATATAGTTCAGCAGTTGGATGCTTTTACACTCTATTAAAATTACAATTTCGTCTGGTGACTAGTCTGCGTATGTACTTGTTCTCCCCATGCTTTTCTGCCTGTGAATATATAGAGAGAGAGAGAAAGTAGAAACTGGTCTCGTCACCAGCCACTACCACCGCTTCTACACACGAAGACAGGCAAGAAGTAATTATTTTCATTTGAGTTCAGTCGCCTCTTCCCTTCTTCTGTCTATGCTGGGGCTCTGTACTTGAGCAGTCAAATAGACTACTGTAGGGCAACTGTGTACTAGTCTTCCGATTATACGTCCCGAGAGTTCCCTAGATGGGAACTACCTACTCCTATAGATAACACATAATATCTGCTGCAGATAATCGAATGCTTTCAACCAACCTTTGCTTAAAATACGATTACGTCTACTTACTACAGCGACTTCTCCTACATTACCATTTTTCGCTGTGTGCTCCAGAAAGAAAAGAACAAAAGTTGGACGGACAAAATTCAACTGTCGACAGAGGATAGATATAAATACATGGTAGCAGTCGTGGAGCTATTTAGAAAGTGGTATCTGGTATGTTTCTGTGTGTCTGTGGAGTATTCAATGCGGAATTTGGCTGGGGGATGACGCGACACCTGCAGTAATTAAATATTTACGTGTCAAGAGTTTCTTCAGTGGGCCGGTTCACATTCTCTCATATGTAATAATGTTGGATGGGGGCCAGATCAAAGCGAGATTGTTTATAAACAGCGAGCGGATATGTATGATTGATAAACGCCAAAATATGTGTGAGAATATGAGCAGTAAACAATCAAAATATGAACAAAATGTGATCCAAAAATAAATATTCAATTAAAAGAATAGCTCAATCCGAGGAACGATGGATTGAAGACAGCCTGCAAAATCAATTCATCATATTTTTATCAAGAAAATTAATTTATGGTTAATTCAGATAATTCCATCTGAACTACCATCATTTCTGATCTGGTTGGCCAAAGAAAATCTATAGTCAATACTAATAATAATGTGAAAATCACACAAATATTACGTGACCAAATACAGTTGGATACTAGACATGGTCACCGCAGACCTCGCTTCGTTATTATCTACGTATTTATTGTTAAATTTTGATAACAGAGATAAATAGGTAATGTATTTTCTTTGGTTTTGGTCTTTGTTACAGCAACAGTATGTGTATATAAATGCTGTGCGCTATTTTACCAAGGATTTCTTGAAGTATTCTTCAAATATATGATTCTCATTATCAATGGTTGTATACGGTTTGTACTACAATTTCTGTAACAGTTGCAAAATATTACGAGGTTATGTTCACACATACCAAGGTACCAACCGATTTTGTGATTTTGTGAAAACATGACTTTTCATACATATCCGCTCTCTGTTTATAAAGCATTTCGCTGTTCATAGACATTTAGGTGTGGGAGGCGGCAGCATTAGAAAAGAGCCACTACTGATCAAATGACGTGAAACAGATATACTTAATTACAGATTAATGTTGTTATACAGAAGACTAAACGGATACATGTACACTCCGATTGCAAGGAAATATGTAAAATGAGGAAACTTATTTCAACATTTTTTAAGGGAGGATTAACATCCTTTTAAAAATTAGTACACCGAGATAACAACAACTGTGTTTAGTGTCTATGTGTAAATAAATGGTAACGATGGGATGACTAGATATCGTAGAAAAAGTGAGCAAGAAGCTAAAAGAAATTTACTTCCTATTGATTGTGTAGGAGCAGTGGGAGAGTGCGGAGCCAGTAATCGAGAGAAACGAATGAATGAGTGACGATGATGAGCATGATGATGAAAAGCTTTCTGAAAAACATTAAGGTGAGACTGACTAAGTAAATAGAATCGAATGAGTTTTTCAGCAGTCGATCAAGTTGACTTTTCTGAATAAAAAGGTGAGTACTATCATATAGTGAGGTGTGTAGTGTTTGTACGTGTTCACAGCACCAAAAAACGTGTAGTATGCATTACTGTTAGTAGATATACATAGGGTTGTGTAGTACGCCTAGAGGAAATGGGGACGACGGTGGTGGTGGTGGTGGTGGTGGTGGTTGTGGTGGTGGGCTGAGCGAGCGAGAGTCTGATGAAGTGGAGGAGCGGATGTGTGATGTGAGTCTGGCCGTGCCAGGTGCCGCAAACCAAATTGTTGACATTTTTAATGACAAACCAATCTGATTCCAGGGGCTTTCGTGTCCATTAATAAAGTGAGCGTTGAGAGGCGAGACAAGTGAGTCTTGTCATTTTGACACGTTATCTCACACTTCTTTTTATCAACAGCTAATTGTCACTCTGGCTCAAAGAAAATTTTGTAATGAGATTTTCCTCGCCCCTTTTCCCTCTCTCTCTCTTTCTCGCTCTCTGTGCTGCTGCTGCTGCTGCAGAGTCTCGATTTGACAAGGACGACTGTGACTGCCTACTCTCGCAATTTTTTTCTAACACAGAGGCTCACCTTACTTTTATTATTATTATTATAGGGAACGACATATGTTTCTACTAATATTAGTCCTTACCTATGGGGGTATATATTAATAAGGGTAATATTGAGAGAAAGCTCTTTTTCCCGTTGTTATAGACTGTGTGCTATGTTGGTATAAGCATTGACCTGACCCGATGTTACACTGATATGTGAATATATGTCGTTGATCTCTAATCTGTGTAGGGAAGTGACTGACAAAGACAAGGCGAGAGAACAAGGGAAGGAAATGTGTGCAGGACGGGGACGGAGAGAGAGAGAGAAAAAAGACCTCTGATGTGAGTACTTTGAAACGTGAAAAATTAGCCGCTGAAGAGTCTTGAGATAGAAGAGTGGAGCTGCTGTGCCAGCGTTTGTGTTCGCAGCTGTAAAGCAGAACTCTCTCAGATCATGACCAGTCCATCAAATTGACATAAGAAACATGTGCTCTCCTCTGCCCAACAAGAATTTGTCTGAATTGACACGACACCACTCGACTCTCTTACTTGTTTTCACTGTCTCTCTCTCTCTCTCTTTCTCTCTATAAGAAACTTTTCCAAGTTCCTCTCCACGACACTTTCTTCAAATGGTTTCTCTCACTCTGTGCGACTCAAACACGACTTTTTGTCCAGAGAAAGTGAGAGAAAGCTGCTTTACACATTCCAAGAGTTTCTTATTATTACCAATGGACTTCTTCCACTCAACTCATCTACCCTTCTGCTAATCATATCACCATTTCACTTGCAGCGTCCAGCCGGAGCCACCTTAGAAATACGGATGGAAGTCGGAAGAAGCTGAAAAAACTACATGAATTTTCAAGTCTCTCCCCATTGATGCAAACAGAGAAAGTGAGAGAAAGTCGAGAAGAAAAGCCTTATTGAACACACAATGTGCAAGCATCTCTGCACAAAGGAAAAGCTTCTTCTCTCCAGCTTACACGGAATACTAATTTTTGTTTTCTCCTCAGCCCCTACTTGACTTCACCAATCAATTTGTTACCGAGTGGATGAGCTGACAAGACATGAAATGTGTCCGACACAACGTTGTTATTGCAGATTAAGCACTCATCACTCTGTCGTCACTCACTCACTCACTCCACTCCATTACACACGCAAAACAGCACAAATACGCTTCTGCGATCCTTTTTTTATCCTTTCTCCCTTTTTCTGCTTAATATTCATCCTGTCGCAGCTGAGTGTATCTCAGAGCCCGTAAAGGGCGACCGGCGTATTTTGACAATGAATATTTTTGAACAATCGAATATACGAAGAAGAGTAAAATATTTAAGTATTAGATTTTGACAATCTGTCATCAAAAGGGAGTAGAAATGAAACACGGTCAGATTAAAAGAGGAAACAACTCTACTGGTCCACTTTTTCTTAAATATACATGTTTAACAATGAAAACGGTCTATGTATACACCGATATGTAGTTATACCAGTTTCCGCACCGGGAATGTGTTTGACATTTTTTAAGATGTTGTGTTTTAGATTTGTGTTTTAGAAGATTATTGAAAATATTTGGAAGCCAGAGAACAAAGAATAGCCCAATGTTTAGAAAACAGATGGATATCTTCTCTGACTGATTTTAAGTACAAAAGATTTGCAGAATAAATTTTCAAATCTTTGTTTAGTGCTAATAGTGCATTGTATAAATAGTTGGATGAAGGGAACTTATAGAAGCGTTGGCTGGTCTCCAAACTAATTAATTTATCACTAGGTGAGCCTCTAAAATTATAGCTTATCTTTCACAAGTACTACTAAAACAAGGTTCTATATAATAAACTGTCTGAGTAGCATTAGTCACCATATGTACATGAGCATATAATAATAACAATATACTAACTACTTACTTACTTCTTAGTGTAAAGTCTCAAGAAAGCAGAAAGTTGATTTAATCATGATAAACAGTAATTAATTCAAAGAACAGAGACGACGCGCAATCGCTTATCAGCAGTAACTTGTGTTACACGGGCACAAATCTCCATATGTTACAAAATGCCGAGAAAATACATTTGAGTTCAGATCCATGTCTGTGCTAAAAGAGTCGTACTTTTTTTTGCCACCACCACAATCCAAACTATACATAGAGACAACCGTTTTTTGCACACTTTTTCTTCTTCAAGGCACTTGACACCTCTTCATCGAACTACTTTTATGAACTTTGTTCCTTTAACATGTGATCCGTCTACTGTTAATTATAATAATAATTTCGCTATTCCTTTCATCATCGTGTCTCCATTCGCATTTTTTCCTGAAACTTTGCTTTTACCAAGATAATAACGTTGTTTTCCAAATTCCACTCATGATTTTTCACAAAGACTAAATACTATGTATCACAAAAAAAACTTTATAACATTGTATATTAGGAATATTTACAGCCTGTGTAATAATACAAGAGTGTGGCACGAGTAGCCCCACAAATTCCTGCAATCCTAAATAACCACCAATTGTCCACTAACACCGGCAATTACTAAATCTCGTCCACTACAATTCTGTCTCCGGTGCTAATTTATGGCCACAGTTGAATTATCGCAGCAGGCATTACTTAACCTATGACGACTATTGAGGATTTTACGATGTGGAAATTGGGATTAGCCACAGAACTGTGAACTGCACTGCACTCACTAATTCACCTGCTTTGTGCGGACTGTGCGCTGGCATTAGCAAAAGCGCAACTACTACGTTCGAATGACTTCAAATGAAAGGCTTACTACAAATCTATTTTTACTTCCGCATCTATATATAATAAATAACATAAGCGCCATACACACATAAATGCATATAGCAGCAGTAGCATCACCCTAAGGTATTTAGTAACCCTATGTATACATATTATACAAGTTGAATACATTGTGAGTGCTACTCGTTTAGTTTTCATGTGAATCTTTTTCAGAGCAGTAAGAAAGTTTCCACTACTAAAAGTATATAGCCCATTTGCGTGTACAATGAAACTAGTCGTACTGTATGTACATACGTACACACAGTCATCACTATCACATGCTAATGTTATGCAAAAGGATGTTTAGCCTACACAATACATAGCAGCGTTTCCAGAAGATCGTAGCATGATAAGAGAGTAAGTGTGTGACTTCTGAAGCTGAGGCTAACAAGAGCACCCATGTTCCCGTATGCTGTGTGTGCTGTAGTAATGGTAATAAGTGTAAAAGAGTTAAAGGCGAGAGTAAAGAAACCACACACAGTTAAAGCATGGAGGAGAATCAGCAACCTATTTGTAGACAGAGGTTCATGCAAAAAGTGATGCTTTAGCTGCACGTCGTCTTCTCCTCCAAACCCTTCTCTCTCTCTCTCTCTCTCTCTCTCTATGGCGAAAAGATAGGGAACAGGACAGCGTGTACTAATATGTCTCTACTGCATATACAAACACAGACACAAACATTGCGAATCCAGGAGCAGGAAGAGCCTGTAGTACACTTAGTGTTACTGTGTATGTGTATATAGCAGGACGGCGTTACATGTATTTACATTTGGCTACGTTAAAGACTGTAAACTAGCTGACAAGTTAGACAGGCAGACACACACATAAGGTATATTGGTTGGCTTTCCTTACTTTTCGTCTCAAGTGAAGGGAAGCGAAGCCACAGACGAGAAGATGAGAGAGAGAGAGAGAGAGAGAGAGCCAGAAGAACAAGTCAACTCTAAGTAGTTACTCAGTGTACTGCGTGTATTGTATGCACATTGTAGACTTTGCTCTCCTCTCCTCTGTATTTATTTGCTCACGAGTAAAAGAGACATCACTTTCTACGCAGAGTAAGTGAGGAGCCAAAAGAATCAGCCAAGTAAAAATAAACAATGTGATTTTTTTGGCTTCCACAATACATAGTCGACTCGGCATGTGTGCACGAGGGCAGAAACTCTTTGACTAACCCACACCTCCAACCAAAAACCCACTTTAGTCATATTTCCCATTAAAAATACATGTACTCTCAAGTTGTTGGGAGGAAGCAGCGTGCATTCCACTTTCGTGTCTCTCTCTCTCTCTCTCTCGTTCTTCTTTATGTGTGTGTGCAAGTAACGGACACTGCGTGTAAACGGAAATCAAAGAGTAATAGGGAAATATTGTTGCCGTTTCAACCGCTAACTACTTACTATGTAGTGGTTCTTGCTGCTAATATCTCTTTATTTGCCTTCTTAGAATTCGGTTGACATTATGAGTACACTATATATGGATATTATTTCGCTTACTGAGTGCACACAAACCCGTTGACTCTTGTCTCTCTCTGTTCTGCAGCTGATTCCTTCTCTAATCATCATGTAAAATCTGAGTAGCCACAAAGTCAACTGTCTAACTCGCTCTTTCTCTCTTTCTAGACTCTCATATGGCCAACTGTCATTTTGTTTATTGTTGTACGCCCAATTATGTGTCTATAACAAAAGAACTATAATAATAGAGAGAAGGAAAAGGAGACACTTTTCTTTCTGCCCTTGGAGACAGGACAGAAACACACGAACACACTGTATATGTATGTAGTACGCACTGTGTACAATGTGTTGTATTACTGCTTTCTCTTTTGTGAAGGATTTGACGGGTGAACAGACAAATTATGGGAGTGGTCTTACTAAATTTTAAATTAGTTTGTGGGAAGTAATGGGAACACATGTATTGATAGTGAGGTGGATACGTACTAAACGTGCATTTGGTAATAGTCGAGAGAAGCAACGTGTGTCTACAAGGAAGGAAGTCGTCGTCGCCAAACAGTTTTTCTACGGAGATGAAGAGAAAATTGTAAAGACTCTTGACTAAATGACTTCACTTGCTAAATAATTGAGACGAAGGAACCAGTCTACTAGATGTGTAAGTAGTGTGTAACTGAAAGGAGATAGACAGACGGGCTAAGTCCAATAAACCATACAAAAGTCTGATATGCAAGGGACTGTATGCTGAGACACCAGAGGAATGGCTGCTGCTTTTCAATAGCCCCAGTCGTATCGTCTTGTAATTGTAAGGGTAGTGGCACAAATTGGCAACATTCTCGTCAACAACGGTTCCCGGACTTGCTGGCAAAAGAATTTCTGCATTTGTACTCGCTGGAAAAATGCAAATGAATTTAATGGCAGAAAATAAATTTCTGCATGGTTGACTCCCATTGGTACAATAAAATAAAATTTTTTGCCAAATTATCCAAATGAATCAAATTGTATATTGCTAAATAGTCCAACATGTCCATTTTCAACTTCATTTTTCATCCTTTTTTAATTTTGCCAACGAGGATGTTGCCAACCGGCTCTATTACAATCATTGCAAGAGAGGGGGTGGTGGGAAGAAGACTCCTCTCGTCATAATATTTGTCCTTGCCAAAAGTTTGTCTATAGTGAGTTCAGCGTCGACCGTCAATTACTTTCATTTCATCGATCATCGAAACTTTAATAATTCCACTGTAATTCGACAATTGCCCTGTTTATAAGTAAACAAGAGCCATGTGTCATTTTGTAGTAATCGGGATTGTTTCCACAAGCAGTCCCCTTTCTTTCTTGTATGTACTTACTACCGCTGTAATAATACTTCTATGTGCGTTTCTGTGCAGTTTTACATGAGTTTTACAGTAAATGTTGCATTTGCAGGCTTAACGCGAAGCTCTTGTTATTTTAAAAGGGCATCCACGACGAAATCTACTTTATAATAGCCGTTTGTTGTCTAGTAAATAAACGATTTCATGAGCACGAGTCTAGCGGCTGCATAGAAGTGGGACGATTTGCGACTCTGAGTCATGAGCCTGTAATTAACTTTATAACTTAAATACGTACACGTCCGTCGTGCTACAATTTTCTTCCGATCACTCATTCATTTATGATGTGGTTGTGTTTACACGGTTGAGCTGGTGATTCCTAGCCTACAACTCGGATAATTTTCCCTTCAGCGCTACTAGAATTTCCAATGGTCGAAGCAACACAACAATAATGACACCCACCACCACCCTCTCTCTCTCTGTCTATGAAATTTATTCGCTATTTAATTCTTACAGCTACTAGTTGTTACAAATAATATTAGCAGAGACTTCCCGCATGTCGCACATTCTAAAAATTAGCCAAACCATCGATGCTGCCCCAAAATCATAATGACTTTAGAATCAATTTTCCGCTGTAACAAATGTATCTGCTCTGCGCGCTAATAATTTGTTTATTATGTTAACGTGTGTATCAGTGTATACCTTGTGTTGATCTGTCTGTAAATAATTCCATTAGTCATATTATGTGTATATAGAGATTCTGCTGTGCCAGAATCTCGTGAGAGAGTGACAGTGTCACATGAGAGAATAAGATACTGCGAGGACAATGACAGTAGAAATACTGGAGGGGGAGGGGTGATGGTGGTGGGGCAGCAGGAAGAAAGGGAATATCCTCTTTCTGTATGACGATCTTTGGACACCGAGTCAATTGGAGGATACACTGATTGGCATCAAAATATCAGCAAATTGAGTTTGTTGTGCGAGTGTCAGGCTAAGAGACAAATTCAATTTCGATCGTCCCACCAAACCCCAAAAGACCGTCTGCTTCTTCTTCTTCTTCTTCGACTCCTCCGTTCTGTTCTGCTGCTGGAAGGAATGAGTTTCATTCTGCTAACAATCAGACTCACGGATGCAACTGAGAGGACAAACCTGAGAGAAGCAGCACACAGTCCACATCACAAAACGAAATAAGACTTGCCCCGTCTAACTACCACCGCTAATATTCCTCTGTGTGTAAGTCTAAGGCCCTAAAAAGAGAAAGTCGTCGAAGAATGAGGAAAGAATGGAGAGAGAATGAACCAGATGTGATGTGATATGTAGTAGTAAGTAGTACACAACGCTGTGAAGCAGATATGTCTTGATTCTGCAATAAATCCTATAAACAGCCACCACACCACACATATAATAGACAGCGGGCCAACACACTCGCAGTAGTATACGTACATAGGCAAAAATATGTGCGTGTCTTGTGTGTATAGGGATAGAGAATATGTCTCTCCTTCTTCTTTTCCAAAAGATGACTTTCTCCGCTTCAATGAGCGTTTTGTTGTTGTGGTGGTTGGTGGTGGTGGTGGTGGTGGTGGAGTGCACACGAGGAGGGATACGTTCCAAACAGAATCTCTACTAAGTAAGCAATGATGCGACTCTCTCTTATTTCCTTCATATTGATTTGATAGCTTTTCTATTCAATTCACCTGAAGATGATATTCTCTGCGTGCCCCTCTCTGCCACGCTACTACTATTGGTATTTTTATTATCTTTTATGCAAGCAATCACAACACACAAGTTTAGAAATAAATAGCCGTGCGAGACAATTTGATCGTTTCCAATGGAATAAACGATTCGTTCCCCTTTTCCATCACGATTCGTCTAATTTGCTTACGGTGCGCTTTTTAAATGCACATGTGCTTTTCGTGAAATATCACCCTGTAATAAATAGGTAGTGCCTGCTTGTCTTATTAAGCGATTACCTCTTCAGGTCAAATCGACCCGCAAAAAATGTACAGCTGAAGATTATAAGGATTTAAAAAACTGTTTGAAATTATTTTCCAGACACGTTTTTTTCGTTTCGAAATAGATCCGATTGATTAATCTGTGCACACTGTGTAAGTAATAGCGTATATATGTTTACTGTTCGTTAATAGGAAAAGAAGCATTCTTATTTTAAAATTGATTGGTGCCATTACGATAGTAGATAGCACATATTGGTATTGACTTTGACTGGAGAGGATCACATGATGCATCTTTAGGGAATAAGATGTAGTCGGAGCATTATGGAGTGCTATGCAGGCGTTCCCTCACTTTCTGTGCGCGTCTGTTGGCTGTGTGATGAAGAGAATGCAAGCAGCAGACTATCGGTAGATATTTCTCTGTGTGTATCTTGTTCTGTCAATGTAATACTTTCGTAGGAGATAAGCCGAAAGAGGAAATGTTTTGTAAGAAATTCCTCTGGTAAATTGGTTTGCTGGGATTTCCCCAGAGACTCTCACCTCCCACCAAACAAGTGGCAAATGCGAAGCACACGACTCACTGAGAGCCGAACTAATGGAAACTTGTCTACTGACTAACAAGGTGTTCTCCTGCATCTCATGAAGTATCTCTTCATCTCGTCCATCCTGACAGTTCCTACTAGTTAAACACCCAGTCAACCACCCGACAAAATGCTCCCATTCTCCACACAGTCAATTCCCTCTTTCTCTCTTTCTATCTTAAAAAAGCCCGACTTCAGACATTTAACTTATTTCTAATCCATTCGTACGAGGAAACTTTATACAGAGAAAAAAGTTACTCGATTGGCAAAATTTTATTTCTTTTGTAATTCAATATCTTCTTTCAGGTATGTTCCTACGACCCAAAGGAGAAAACCCTTTTAACCCATGTGTAGTATATACCCCGGACAAGAAAAAAAACTCCCTACTTTTACCAGTAGAGATAGGAACCACAGACAGACTTCCCTGGGCTCCATATTAAGATACAATATTGCATTGCATTAGGACGTGAGACTTTCTCCCCCAACTCCTTCACCAAAAACCATTCATTGGCAGAAGAACTTTGGCCAAATCTACTTGTCAAACTGCTCATTTTATAAATAAAAACCAGTCGACTGGGACAGCAAATAAAAGTGCGCTGGTGCACCGGCATGCAATTTCTCTAGTTTGTTGAGGTCGGACATCCATGCAGCAAACTGCAAATCAATGTACTCCCACACACCCTTCCAACGACTTCATGAACCATAAGCCATGAGGAAATTGACATTTGTGTCGAATATTTTCCAATGTGCATCATAACTTATATCCTAGTGTAGAGTAGTGGATATTCTCCTGTTGGATTTATTTTTCAGTGCTCTATGCCGTAAAGTACTGCAAATGCATCCACAACGCGGCTGCTACAATGCATGAACACATACGGAAGAGCGTAGTAGGCTATGAAAGAATTGGAGTCTCTCTCTCTCTCTCTCTCTCTCTTGGAGAAAGACAACTCTCTAGTGATTTCTATTATTCAGTAGTTTGCGACAGATTTTTTCTTTCTAAACGGAGCTGCTGCTAACGATGTAGAAAGGGTAGAGGAGCCAGTAGGCCTCTGTATTCTCTCCTCTTCCCTAGACTAACTAAGCAAATAAAATTCTGGGAAATTTAGCAAAGTCTGAATGAGAACATCTCTATACGATCTTTTATCACTATAGTGTACATAGTGTATGTGGTGATGTGCAGTGTGTGTACAGCCCACATACAGATATATAGTTTCCATCGTGAGCATATAATATCTACTACAAGTCTACTACAATTTCAATGCAAAGCCTCTTTGAGAATTCTTTGCAGTTGATCGTGTGTACTTTTCTACAGTAGTGCTTTCATTTTAGCATCACAATTTTTCCACAATCAACTCTAACCAAGAGTGTAATTTACAGCACGGATTCCCTAACAATGAGAATGTACTGTGGAGAGAACATAGAATTTATTCGTATGTACAAACACAGACATTCGTGAACAGAGCAGGAAATGACTCCCCCTGTACTATATGTATCTATGGTGTGTGGGGTGTTACATACATAGCATTTGAGAAATTCCACCACCACCATTTCAAATCAGCGCGGACAATGCAGCAGTAGCAGCTAAAGTGTTGGAATTCCACAGTGACTTATTTGTGGACGAGTTTGTTGGGCAAGTGAGTTAAATCAACGCTCTATTTCCTTGTTAATAATGTGGAATGGTGAGTGGATGGGATTTTGTGCGAAGAAGAAGACGGCGAGGAAGATGTACATTATATTAGATAGGGAAAAAAGTGTTGCGGTGGTACGGTGGATGGATTTGTCAGTTGGTTTCTGGTGGCTAGGCATTAGGTACAGGGAGAGATTGAGAGAGAGGCCGGTGAAGAAGAATAAGAAGGTATGGGAGACGGTGGAATGGAAGGCCAGGGAGACACGGAGTGAGAGTCCGGGATGAGATGGGAGAATGATGGGAGTGCGGCTGTTTGCGGAAGAGAAGAAACCAAACGTGGGAAGAAAATGAAATAGTTAGCTGCATAATGCATGTGAGTAGCGTAGCGTGAGTATTCCACGGGGTCTCTTGGAAACGCTGATCCTCTGGGATAACTCTTTCCTGTCCATGCATTTTCCACTCGTGTTTTACAAGACACTAGAGAAATGAGTCTGACACCAGTTGCCTACTAAACCTTTCCCCAGCAGCCCCCATCCATACATTCCGACCATTTCAAATGGCACCACATCGCTATCACTCCAATAGTATGCTCTCTACCTTCTGTCATGTATCTTGTAGGATGGGAGTATGAGGTAGCAGTGTAGCAGCTTCACAGATCTGCTCTTGTATTTCTAAATGGATCCAAAGGAGAATTCTAGTGAATGTGTCTGTAAAAGTGATAGATATTCAAAGAAGAATTCCAGAACGAAACCAAGAAACTCTTTTGCCAGACACAGAAATGACAATGTCAATCGAACGCAGCGCACGTCGACTACCAATTCGTCGACACTTTGCTGAAATAGAAGAATATCGTCGAATATATTACTCATACATAGAAACCATATGATAAATTCTGTTAATTATTCGCAGGATAACAATTTTAAATATAAAAATCATATTGGGATGACTTCTTTTTTAGAGTGTGGCGAATTGTACGTACTTTTGATGGTCGACCTTATGACAAAGTGGTATGACGGTTCTTTCTCATCTCATCTTCAATGCCTCTTACCTCTCTCTTCTTTCTTTTCTTTCTCCCACTCCTTATTCATATTTCTAGTCACTTTCAGCGTCTCTCCGAATCCTACTGCTATTTCCGTGTCCTCTTCTCGTCTAAAGCTCAACGACAAGTACTTCCTGCTACTCTCCAAAGCTCTTCTCAATATCCTACGCCTCCTCCTCTTGCCATCTTTTCTACTAGCCCCATTTCCACTACAATGCGATTTCACTCGCCTACCAAAACCTATAAAAATAATTCCTCTGACTTTTTACGCGAATTTTTAAACTATCATTCCTGCACTTTCACACATGCTATTGGATAGCCCTCCTGTTGAATTATTACTAATAACTAAGGATTCTGCTGTTTAGCCCATATAAACTAATTTATAACATTAATCGGTGCTTTCAAGCGCCCACCCTTTTTAGTAGACATCACATTAGTTTGCCACTTCATGGTCATTCATTAATAGGAACAGTACTGTAGTCTCTTAAAGTCAGGATCGATTTCATTGGAATGTATGTACTAATTGCAAATACTCTAATAAATATGCAATTGTAGTGATTATTTTAAGTGTTTGGTTCCAACCCTTTCATACAGTAGCTTGAAAATGTTCCTTTCAGCTTTCTATTACAACCTTTCTGTACAGACTATAGAATCAATTAAAAATGTTTAATTAAATACAGGGTGACCGTCGAACGTGTCCTAGTACCCATTTTTGAGAAGTAATAATTTTTTACCTAAAACTCAAATCGTGTTTTACATAAGATTTGAAATAACTTTTTGGATTCCACAATTTAAAAAATAAAACAAGAAAAATAGTTGGTTAAAAAATAAGCTGAGTGAGATTACGACTTGTATTTTTTATTTCAAAATCATATAGGAGCTCTGTGGTCAAGTGTGTGCATGTCTGCTGAACCGGAAACAAGATATAGGGATTAGATACGATCATCCAACTACTACGTAAATAAATATACAGAGTATCCAGATGAGTTACACACTTGCTATAGACATCTGTAGTGGTGAAAGTACTAGTAGCAAGAGCACCAGCGGAGAGCTGAGAATTTAGGGCCAGTGCCACAATGAGAGACTTCTGGAAGCAATATCGTATGTATTTACTGTTGGACAAATAAGTTAATCCACGTTGAGACGATGTTTCTGGAGTCACTAAAAGACTTTTGGACATCATCTTGAGGATTATGAGGCTGAGCCCTTCAATTTCACCAGAGCAGTCATTACTGCCGAGGCTCGGCCACAAAATCCCATTAGAGTTACCACATATGTTGGCTCGTCGTTAGACTTCATCCGCTCTCTCTCTCTCTCGTCTCTGTCTCTTTCGCCTTCTTCCTTACAACTCGCCCTTTATTCCACTTTCCATTAGACTCAGCCAAAGATCCAATCAAATCTCCACAACTGACTTCTGTTCTCGTCTCGTCCTTCTGCTTCCCATTCTGTCTGTCGACAATAAATACCCACGTGGTGGGGGGAGGGGGTGCAATTGGATACATAGGCTGAATGAGTGGGAGGGAGGGGGAAGAGAGAGTCGATGAATTAACTCCCTCCCCATTTAATGCACCTTTAATAATAACTCTCGGCTTTAGCATTTACGTTTGTGCCCTCTGCGTCTCTCCAGTACGTGGATTCCGTATTCAACAAAGCTCTTCAATTAAAATGGCTGATGTCGGTAATGAAGTGGAAATGAGCCTATTTCACTCCGGATATTGCCAATAGTTCCCTTCTCGTAGAATATTTTTCATATATCCCTTTCTCCTAACATTAACAAAGTACAAAAGTCTTTTGTTCTGTTCTGCAAGTGAACACGGTCGTGGGCATTCTTCCACACATTTCCCCCGTGCTTCGCAATACAATCACTGCCACTCAATCATTTATACATGTACTGTCTTTGTCTAACCTGAAATTCGAAATAGAATACATTTAGTGATATTTGTCCGAAAGGAACACAGGGTGTCCGATTTCTATACCAAATATATTTAATATGTTATGCAAGCTGATGATATAATTTTGTAAATTAAAATTCTAAGGGAACGTTTTTAACCCAACCAAAATCAAATACCCTGTAAGATTCTATTCAAAAGTAGAATTCCCAAATTATATGTTGACCAGTATTTTTAACACACAAAAATATGTATATTAAATTTTGAATAATTCTTGTCAATTTGGACACTGCCTGTGAACTCTGACTATGGAATTATTTTAGGATGCATTGTTGTTGGGGGCTGTCGCTGACACTATCCTACTATAACCATCACCCGAACATCAATGGAATACCCTGTAATACATTAGTTATTCATAAGCCCTTTGCTATAACAAACCAAATGAAGAATCAACTTTATAGCTGCCGTCCATCCTGACTTGTGACGAGAACTCCATCGAATACTCAATGAACGTTAATAGTGAATCTAAAGGAGAATTTAAGGCTAATGGACTATTGAAACAGTATTTAACACTTCTTCCCATCTACACAACACAACACTAATATGAAGCATCCATCACACTTTCATTATTAGTGTCACTCATTCGCCCATTCCACCTTCAGTACGACTGTCAATCATTTCTCTCTGTTGTATCTGTATTCCAAATTTTATTAAAAACAACTTCAAGTCGACGAAAATGGAAAACGTCATGAAAGTTCTTTCTTCAAACAATTTAACTTAATAGTGAAGATGACATTGTAATTAATTGAACGAGGTGATGTGCAATTACATTCTGGAGTTAATCATATTAATTGCTATTGCATGCGAGCATTTACATTTGCGGTATCTGCACATTTTAGTGAAATGTACGCATTAGAGCAGCAGTGACGGCATACAAAGACGGCACATTGTTTAATTTTGTTACATGAATCGATGCGGAAGTCAGGAAAAGTATTATGACATCAATAAGGAAGGAGAAAGCGCAGCGTTGGGAGTCATTAAAAATTAATTGTCACTGTCAAAGTAAACAAAATGAGCAGATTGAGCTCTGCTGAACGCTACATTAGATCCTAAAATGGCTCAGCTTCATTCACAGTCAGCATCGACCGACGGCACTAGAAACGGAGAATGTGGGTCAAATGTTTCACCGTTCCGCATTAAAACCCATTCAACGGATTCATCGAAAACATTGAATTTTTGGCTACGCAAGTCATAATAGGTGCTTATATGAGTTTACCCTACGCGACAGGCAGTAGGTGTGAGAAACCCTGGATTCAATAGCAACCCATACATATTCTCGACTTTGTCTGGTGTGGCACACGATATCGAAAATTCTTATTACAGCAACCAGACGGTCTTCCAGGGGAAAAGGTAATTACGTGTAAAAGAACTCATCCGCTCGTTTCGGCTCATTATAACTCCAGCATTGATTTCTTTTCGAGGTTTCTATGTTGTCCTCTGACAAGGGAACCTCCAGGATTGTGGATTGTGGATTGGAACAGAATCTACTGTGAATTAGCTTTAGGGTAAATGTACCTCCCTCAAAAAATATTTAACGGTTTCATATTAGAATATCAAGACATTTTTGAAGGTTCCAAATTTTGCCATAAAGAAATATAAGAAGGGTGTAACTAAATATGTGTAACTTTGTTTCATGGAAAAATTATCTTTGATAGGCAGGCTATTTATTTATTTAAGGATAGTTGACGATAAATATCCTCAATTGATGTTGTCATTGTCAAAATAATGGAAGTAAGAGTATCCAATGACCTCTGGGAAGTCAATACTAAATTTCATTTTTTCAAAATTCATATTTTCTTAGAATTAGGAGAGACTTTCCACGATTTCATGATGGAGTATGTCTAGCAAAAAATGGGTAGTGGAGTTAAATGTATTAGAGGAAAATGGAATCCATTGCCTTTTTCGATTTAATTTTTGATAATTCCCAAAAGAACATCTCCATTTTGAACATGTGATAATTTCACGATTTTTGAAATATGAAAACCGCCATATCAGTAGCAAGATTATTCACTGGTTCGAAACCACGACACACGTTCTTAGAGGTTCCCCTGTCAGCCAGTTCTTTCATCATTATACAAACTGACAATGAGCAACTTTTGATTAGAGTGGAATGTTCCAGAGAAAGCATACATTGTTTTCCCGGCCACCCTCTATAAACGAGATGGCATTATAAAAGAAAACTTTCTCCCTCCACTTTATCGTCGTATCAACTTTAAAGAATACTTTTTCACGATTTCTCCCATTTCAGAAAGCAAGATAATATTACAGCATAGCAGTGGTAGGCAGACAGGAAAAAGACAATGTGGTCGTGATGTGACGTGATGATAATGCTAATGGTGATGACTGTCATGTCAGTGAGTAATATGCTAATGACATGAGTGAGCCCAAGAAAGCCCATTCAAAATCACACTACTACCTACTACTACTACTACACAGTTAACATTAGTGACGCCGTTATTGCACAGACACAACACACGGCAGCACAGAAATGCATATGCCCCAACTACGTGTACCAAAGTAGACACCCATCTGTTTATAGGGCCAAAGAAATCAAGTCCCGTCCAGAGAGAAAGTCAGAGAGTGTAAAACTTTATTAAGGTGGGGAATGGGTGGATAGAGTTTCAATTTGTTCCGCTTGTCACTTGAAACATGATGAAAAACACGTAAAATGGCTTTCTTTTTCTTTCAGTGAGTCGGGGCCCACACGCCGTGTACTTGCTCTCTCTCTCTCTCTCTCTCTCTCTCTCGGTAAGTTGTGGACAGGGTACTCCCAAGCAAAAAAGCATGTTTTGTAAAAAATTGCTTTTTTGCTTAAAAAAGCGCTTTTTTGCTTATGAAGAAATTGATGCTTTATTGCTGTTTTGCTGCTTTGATAATTTCAGCCTAAAACAACAATTTGTCATGAATATATTCCTCTAGAAAATTGGTTGTAT
>JABASC010001269.1:0-25290 GCA_019776185.1 Plutomurus gul | reverse complement strand
AATAAATATGATGATTTCATTTCACGTAATTATTACAAGAAGGTCGTGCAGGTCCCATTGCATAACATCATTAAATCATTAGTATGTACATTATTGGAGATAACAAGACGGCTCTTGTTGCTGTGTACGACCTAGTTAACCGGTAATTCATGTGAAAAGGTGAGAAATGTAACCGAATAATTACCAGAATATTTATATGCTTGTCGTCGTATTTCATGGCTTGACAGGCGCTTGGACGATCCCTTTTCAATGCAAATTGAGTGCATTCATAAGCGTACCCAATACTCTTTCTATGGCTCGTCATTATCATTACTGTGTACACCAGTGATTGCATTATTGATAATCATATTCTCTCATATTTGGTTCTGAATATGTAGTAGTAAATACATAATGTAAAATTAAGTATTATTATATAATACAGACATTATCCGTGTATGTACATGTTCATAATATGATTTATCTGTGCTCGTAATTTATTGGTCATGTCAAATGTCAACGAATGTGATCTGAATCTTTGCTTTGAATCTTATCCACAGCACAAACGTCTTCATTAAGTACGCTATGGAAAAACCATGTTGAGAATGTGATGGATAAGCAGTCAAACGTATTTACAAAGAGTTATAATGCACTGTACTTTACTACGAAGAATTATTTTTACAGTAGAAACATATTTAAAAGTTCTAAATGTTACACTTACCATTTGCGACGCATTCTTTGGTTTGCGGATCACATCAGATACTTTTTGATTTGCTAGAATAAAAAACAATCCTTATTTAATACATGTACTATACAGAGTATTTTCTTGCGAGACTATATTACAACATGATGGTCAAATAATAATAATTAATCTCACTACATTGATATAATGCTGGTACGTAGAAGGCTACGTTGCAGTTTGAAAGAGAGAAAATGGGGTTGGCTGAACATAAATGTAATTCTTTCAATTAATCAAAAGCGAGTTGCATTTCCATCAACAGATTTACTATCGGCATTTATTGTCGGTTTCTCCTAATATGCTATGACATTAGAGTTGTCTGCACAAAAACTATTTCTCATATAGGAGCACTGGTGCTGTATATATAGCTACAGCCGTCTATTCATTCTACATACAAAGACACCGCAGAGTCAACGGCAGTGTCGACCAAAGTGAAGTAATCTGTCTTGGCTGACGTAAAGAAAAACCGACAGAAAGCATTAGGAGCGGCAAGGACAAGCAGAGCAGACCAAGATATTATTTATTTTTCTCTACTATTACATTCCCACTTATGACATGACTGCTGGTGGTGCTGGTGCTGCTGGTGTTAGAATTTCTAAAGGTACTCTCAGCCCTGCGTCCACTCCTAATCCAATGCTCTCACTTCTCTGATAACGACTGATGGTGGTGGAGTTATAACAATCTCATGCCTTTGCTATATTTAATTACTTTGACGTTCCATCTCGTGCCTTACTCCCTTTTTATCCGTCTACGTACTTACTATTTACGTGTATTTCTAATTATGCGCTAATCAATTCATTACACAAATGCATTTACGCGAATTGTTATAAAGTACTCAGCACAGTGTACAGAGGCGATGGAGAAGTAATAAAAAACAAAAGTCAGAGAGAGTGAGTAATGAGATTAGTCCAGTAAAATGTTATTCTTCATAATCACTTAGACGATGCATTTGCATACGAAGTGGAAAAAATCCTTGATGAAATCATTTACTTTGGCCATGAACAATTTTTTTGTGTGAATGCTTTCCGATAATACCACGAGACAAGGAAAATACAAAAGCGAGTTTTTCAATCGTCAACATGCAATAGTCCCAAATGGAGATGAATAGAAATTTTCAGCCACTTGAATCGATGATTACAAACAGAAGGGAGATTGATCTAACAATGTGAAAAAGATATCTATAACTTTTTCTTCATAAATCCTCCTTCACACACGCTTCCAAGTTTCATGGGTCTATTTATTTGACGTCAGCTTAATTAATTACAGTGAGTAAATCTTGTACTGGTGTACATTGGGAAATATGGCAACAAGAATTTCAATTAAATAAAAGATTATGTTAACATGGAAGTGTGTAGCCATCAACCGATCACGGTAAAGTATTGTGATGATGCAATACATTAATTAATCATATCCATCTACTGTCACAAACAGTTTCTTACGCTTGATGATTAAATGTGAGCGTGCAATAATCATAATATTCTACTCTTTTTCATTAAGTGTTCGCCTTCTTTTCTATTCTGAAATAGTGAGACACTGAACGTGTAAACCATTAAAGGGTTGTGCATGCATTCAAAAATTGATTATAGTATTTCATTTCAAGTGCTTGCACTTTCGTGACATTTTCCTACATAATATCCTGAATATATACTCAAACACATTATTCGTTACACGATCGAAAATGTGGGCCAAATGCATTTTCATTTTTAAAATCTTAGTTTTCTTTTGCTGTATTATTGGACTAGTTAGTTTGAAAAGTATATCATTCGATTGCATGTATTCATATTCATGGAATGCAATAAATATATTCAAAAACATTTAGACTCTAAATGTTACCAAAAATAATCGTTTTTAGTAATTTGCAAAACATTTAAACATTGCATCATAATTTGCGTTATGGCTGAAAAGTCTCATTTATGTACATCCATTTGACATTCGACATTTTTGTAAGCTGTTATATAATATGATTCTTGAATGCTGCCGCAGCCGTGGGGTTTATAGGTGGCATTCCTAAAAGTCGCTCGATGCAAGCCCTCGCTCGCTGGCTATTAATTATTGCAAAGGCCTATAAAATCTTGATAAAATCTTTATTGATATCCTAATAACTCCGTCTTTATAATCTATGGCACAATAAAACCACACTTAAGAACCATAAAGTCTAATATTAACCCAAAAAAATTCAAATGAGCAGAAAAAATTCGCGTTTCACTTACTCACAGCCTCGATAACGTCCGATAAGATGACGCCATCTGTCACATCCACTTGCAAGTCCTGTATGTGTCGTTTACATCTTGCTTTTTCCAGGTAATGGTTGGCCCAATCTGTATATATCTGCAATAAAAATCATTCACTTAATAAGTAATCGTGTTTGCAAATAAAATGTGTTCATACAGAGTATTTACTTTTTTTCAGTTCCGTACTGACAATGAGTGAGTACAGATAACCCAACCTTACAATTATATGTGAAAACCTGCACACCATATAATAACACTTTACATTTACATTTTGTCAAATGTAAATCCTAGTAATCAATTGTATGTACTAGCTATTGCACAATTGAAAATAAGTATCCAAAAATGTACTTGGTCTAAAGTATTTATGTGTGATTTCGGTTCAGCAATCACATGGTTCTCGAGCAATGTTTCATAGAGAGAAACATTTGTAGTGGCATTTGGCAGAATCTAATGATATGAACGTAAGTAATTTGTGAGATGGCATAAAGAGAATAGGATCTCTAGTTCATTGTTGTGAGCAGAATGACAGGCGAGGAACAAGTCGAGGGAATCATTACTTGATATATGAAGCCATTATGATGCAATCTCCAGTTTACTATCACAAAGGGCCATATGTTACTTTGTGGATGCCACGTAGTTCCTAAGGGGGAAGTGGTAGCTGCAAACACATAGCTCTTCTATATAACCATGGATAGATTCAATGTAATAACCGCTGTATCTTCCGTCTGATGCGTTCTCAATGGGAAGTATCTAGTGCTACCACGAAAATATCCGATATTACAACATAGATACACCTTACGGTCTCATTCTCTTTATATAGTAATGTATATATAACTGCTATATGATGTGTCTGTTAGCGTCAGAACGGTAAATCCGTCATTTCTGCAAATGACTGGGCACTAATTATAAGTGAATTAAATTATGCAAAAAATCCTTTTTTTCTCCAGTGTTACAGTAAGTAGAAAATTTGGTAAAAAAATAAAGCTACTTTTGTACAAAATTGATTTCTGCATCCAATAGCTCGAGTTTGGCCAAAATCATTCACTGGTTCGGAAAATATATGCGGTATGTATGCTAAACAGATTTAACATGCATTTTGGCCTTGGCCCATTTGATGCAGAACGTAATTCTGTAAAAGAGTAGTTCATTGGTTTTACCAATTTTTCACTCTTTTTTTAACACGTGGAGAAAAAGCGGATTTTATTAAGAGAATTCATCTTTCTGATTAGTCATTTACAGATATGACGTCCTCACCGTCCTGTCGCCAACATTTCCTTCACAAGAGCCCCTTCTGCCACGAACAACCTAATCCATGCACATTTGGTCTAAATAAGTTCGAGATGAACCCTTATCATATTAGGAATTACTGTTTAGTTACCTAAAACACACTATCATAGCACTTATAATTCAGAGAGTTTCATCCGTATATTTACATTGACATGAGATGATGACTCGATTTTCTAAGCTCTCGCAGCAATATTATTGTCTACGCTTCCCTCCAACTGTTAAGAATTTGTAAAAGTAGATGCAGATAACAAAATATCGCTTCTCCAATTGACGTTTTAATATGAAAGACTATAACGATACGTGAAAGCGTATTGAATGTCTCAGTAAGTTGAAGTAGCTCAAACGGGTTTACCTTATTTCATCTCATTAAATTCCGATTTATGAATGCAGATATTTGACACGTGATATCTTCTACCATAGCATGTAAGGTAGAAGTGACTTAATGCAATGTACAGATTGCAATTTTTACATGTTTCCACTATTTACTTAAATAAACGCCTTTTTTTCATGTGTAACCTTGGAATTGACATGGTTCGAGTGCCTAAGGTGATGATGAACATACTACAAATTCCACTACAACATATTATTAGCCTACAAACCTGTAATCAGATGATTCATTGCTCTTCAAATGGCAAAAAAGTGATCGTCATCATTAAACGATTGGAATTCACACGGACAATAATATTTATTCACTGCAGAAACAGACCTTGTATGGCCATTCTTTATTATTATTACATACGAAGAAATGACTTGAGCAATTTTATTGCAGGATTCAGAGGAATTAGTAAGTGGGAAAATTGGTTGGCCTTTCATCGTTGAAAAATGATGGTTTAAGCTTAAAAACCGAAAAAGGATTAGTCTAGACGTGCAAGTCGTATTAGAATCTACGAATGAGGAAACTGTATCATTGTCAGTGTTTGAGTAGAGAGTGAGAGAGAAGGCAATGGGTTGGGGTTGAGGAAGAAATTGCCTGAGCAGACTCTGTCAGAGAGTAAACTGTAATGATATGTTTGTCATTTCTCTCAACTGCTGCTCATCATCTCCGTCAACCGAAAAAGTCTCTTCCTTGTCCAACAGGAGATTAGAGAGCAGAGAGCTTCTTCTTCTCTATAAGATAGATGAAAAGGAGTCTTTGACAGTTAGTCAGGGAGAGCAATGGAATTTACTCTATGTACCACCAATTTATGCAGACAGACACAACTTGACTCACAATCAGGTACTCTGTGCTTCTCTCTGATTGTGAGTGAGTGAGTGTGCGTCATGAAGGAGCCGTGCAGAAAATCCAGTGTGTGCCACTGTGTGTGTAATGGAAACGTAGAGGACGAGAATGTTCTGCGATTCCTAATCAACACAAACAGAACAGCACAAGAGCATTCATGTAGGTAGCTCACTTTCTGTCTACTCATTGTTTGTATTGCAAACGTTAATGAGGAATAATAAGCCTCCATGTCTCGTTCAAGTGCACTGTAGTGCACTGTAGTAGAGAGGTACTAGAGAGACCGTGTGGGCCACTTGAAAGGAACAATATCGTCGTACTGTAATAAACCTTATCTCTTCCTCCTACCACCACCTCTCTCAGACTCCCAGCCTATCTCTCACTACTACCACACAATCACAATTGTCTCACTGCTAAACTCCAATCTCCTCTACGACGACAGTTTTCAGGGGTGTTGGCTTAACGCAGCAAAGTGTCACCACAATGCTGCATTACAATGACTACAAAATATCAAAATATATTCCTCGCCTTTGGTGTTCGTCTCTTTGTTTCCTATGATTCCCTTTTGTGAACGCACTACCAACAATCTCTCCTAATTTATGCACATCTATAATAATTCGAACGCGCGCCAGCAGCGAAAAGCACGTTTGACTTTTCCTCATGCATTTCCCAGCGAGAAGAATGATTTCTATCGTTCGTGAATTCTACAAACTTAAAATCAAACGCATTACTTTTTAACCTTTTTCTATAAAATTAGCTTAAAATTTGTATTTCTACGTTTAAAGGATATAATTCATTAATTAAACGTCATGTTAATTTCTGGATGAAAGAATGGAGCTGCACTTTTTAAATGTGGGTATGGTTCACCTGTATGATAGCTTGGTGTGAATCGGGAGGTGGACGGCAAATACTGTACAACTCTTCGCTCGAATCATTAGAATATTTCGAACGAATACAGGCCATTGCCATATTAGAAGAGAAGATTGCACCTTTTAATAAAAATCGTATTTTTCCATTGTAAAATCACCTTGTGTGTACACAGTCACTTGAAAACAGCACTGACTACCCGAATGTATAATGAAGCGTAAATTTTAAATGTAACGAATTTGTTTATAATTGGTGGAACATTAGAAAATATTTTGTAACGTGAGCAAGAGTTGAGTGAAAAGAAACTAATGAATTCAATAGTGTTGTTGTATGGGGCACTAGTAGAAGAGATTATCGTCTGGCTAGGATTCCCTGTTTCGGCGACAACTGATTCTGAATACGGAGAGTTAGCTTAGGAACAGCAGCACGTGCTAACAAAGTCAAAGGGGAATAAAAGGAAGGAAGGCACATCATATGTTGTGTATACACATGAACGGGAGAAGACCCGCTGGAGACGACGAGCAAGCGAGTGAGAGACGAAAAGAGGGTAGATACATACGTATGCATACATTTCATGATCTCGGTTTAAGAACAGACTTATAATTGTAAGTGAGCGTCTTAAAATCCAACTGAAAAAGAAACGGCAGTAAAATATGCAACAGAGAAACTGCTCCGAAGTCGGAGATGAGAGTTGACGAGTTACTGTCCGCCTTCCACCACCACATTCGCCCTGCATCTACAATCTTCACTACTACATATACCTACAATGTGCATCTAATATGTAACGGCATTTGTCTCGCTCTCTCCATGTATCTACTCCCGCTACTTCGTTGTGGCTTCAGGAAGCTACTTGCATTCACACACAGAGTTTATATTGGCCCATGTGTCTCTCATGTTTCTGTGGAAGTTGCTTCTCCTCTGGGACAAGAAATGAAACGTATATGCTAATAAGTAAGTCACTACACTCAACATTCTTCGTATACATCTATAAGCATAGGAACCTTTTTTACAGTTATCCCCAAACATAGGAAACAATTTATATGGATTTACAGAAAGTCCTCCACTACTAAAAGTCAACGAAAGTAAAATCATATGCTGCCACTACTATTACTACATACTACAAGCAGACAAGAATGTAATGTCTACTTTTGAAAGGCTTACATTTTTACGTGAACACTGTAGATACAGAGCACACGACCGGGATTATTCTGCTAAAACATTATAGTCATTTGTATATCAGTGAGAAGATCTGTTACAGACTCCAAATACGCCTAAGCAAAATATCCTTACAAAACGATTTGGTCCTTCCTTGCATATAATAATAGAGCAAGAGTTCTACGTAGGTTTATAAAGAGGAGAGGGTAGATAGTCATAAATGTATGTAAACGGGTGGATACCGAACTACACGGAGGTAGAGACACAAATATATTTTATTAGTTACGTGTGTATTAATATATACAGAGGCGAGAAGGGAGAGTATAATTTTTAAAAAGTCAACTTGTTAGAAATGCGATCCAGTCGTCGAGTCTATTTACTGGGTTACTGGAGACAGTGGCAGATCTCTTACAAATCTGACAGAGAGCATGGCAAAGGAAACGTTCGTTTAAATGCGAGTCGCCTGAGCCTGCCAAATAAGTTAGAAAAGATATTTTATGCTGAAACTGAAAAAATCAACATTCACGTACACAACTTACACACAAGTAGTCAGAGGAGTGTGTGCATTGCTGAGGTGATAAACTCATGGATATGCATTGGTTGCTTTTAGGCTGAGCTTTTACTCGCTACCGACTATGAATAATATGTCAACGTCTGCACAGCATCTTATCTTCCTTTATCCATCTCTTTCTCTTCCCCACCACCAACACAACACCACTGCAACGTGTACCGTCTTTTATGATATCATGGGGAGTTCTGCAGTCACTATAACACGGCCACATACAAAACAAGCAGCAGCACACACAGTGCACTGCTGCAAGTAGCCAGTCACACACAGTATCAACGAGAATGAACACAGATTTACAAAGTTCAAGAGCTAAAGATAGAATGCACACAGAAGATGTTTCTTTAAGCGTTACACAACACACGGGAAGTTCAATGTATTCACTGCAACGAAAGCAAAGTCATGACTACGCAGTCTACGTCGCGTATATGCAATGTAATAATACGGGAATAAAGCTTACTGTTTACCTTGAGTGTACTTTAAAAACATTCGGAATAAAATTCTGTTGTGGAAACCATGTTTTCAACCTTTAGCAATGCTCCTTCATCTATCTCTCGTTTATAAACTTAAACCCATTTGCTTTGTTTACTGTGTGGTGTCTCTACTGTTTTCTCAATGATTACAATAGCACTCATGAACCATTAACATATTTTAGACGTACTTAAGGAATGCTGATAAATTTATATTATGCGCCTCAATGAATACAATAATAAATTAACAAATACGGAGGATTTTTCGGACATACCTATGAAGATAGCATTTGAAAATAACAAATTTCAGTTAAATAAATTTATGATGAAATCTATAATTAATCTTACACAGAGAACTTACAACAACACAGTGCTAATAAAATGTATACATGCTGATTCACAGTTATTATATATTTCTGTATACCATTTAGGATAAAATATGCAGGTCTACATAAATTGAGTATTATATCCAGGTATAGACATTGTAGCACGATAACAGAAATTTATTCTTGTATAGGATTCCGAAGTGTACTTGTACTTGTGCGCAGATTTCTGCCAAAGAAGAATAGGACTGTAGAGCGAGTTTAATTTCATCGGTTGGGTAGGAGAACTTAACTGTGAATGGTAGCCGATTCATAAATAAAAGTAGTCCATTAATTTTGATGTAGTAGGCTGGCTAATATGTGAACTTACTCATTGGGATTTATATATTGAATTACCTAGTGCATTTGTGAAATACAAAAGAAATTGTCAGTGGATAAGAGATGGGATGAGAATAAGACTGAGATGAGAATAAGAGCGACTGATAGACAAAATGACGTAACAAAAGAAGATGGTAGGGGAAGAAATGGGGCGTAAATGCTTTCGGAATGAGCTACCAAGTCTCGGGTCATAGATTCAATTGGAAAAAAGAGCCAAAATGACTGTTGTGCCTATTTGGAAGATTATCCAAATATATAACGCACTCATGGCACATAAATGCTCGCAGCAGAGATACCACAGAGACATTTACAAATGCATTGCTTATACTCAAAGACAATCCACAAGAATCCAACAACAGGCTTTTTTTCTCGGATATCGCTGTACAATAATTTATTATAATTTCTGGGCAGCAAGCGACGCTAACCTAATGGTCTCCTCTCCAATCTCCAAAAAGTCGTGATAACTGCCAAAGCGTATCACAGAAAAAGCTGCACTGCAACCCATATGCAAGATGTAGCCAGTGCCTCGACTCTTTTCAGAGGTAAGTGTGCCCTTATCTCGTCTGTGTGCAACCAAAAGTTAATACAAGCTTGCTCCTGCAGCTCCATTTCTTATAATCATATAGCAGACAGAGCATTGCTCATATAATTTCGAATAGCAGGATGCAGCAGAGCGATCCGTTTGGACACCACCAACAAAGTAATCGACAGAGTCGACACAATAATTGGAAACTGAGACTTCAATTATTGAACTTCTCTCGGAGGGAAACAATTGCATGATTTATATTACCTTATTGCGCATTAGACATAGGGAGTGTACTGACACGGAGACTGCTACATCATTTTCCATCAAAATGCAAAACGAAACATCTTATTTAGTAAAATTGCTGGTACACTAAAAGTACAGATCATTATGCTCATTGCAAAGTGCGGCAACCAGTGTACACCTTATTAACATGTGTTGTGTGCACACGCGGAAGAGTAAAAAGATACATGCCAAATACAATTACTTTACAATATTCTTACGTTCATGCCATTCCATTCCTACACAACAGTTAGTAGTCGGTTAGTTGAATAGAATGTACAAATTGATTACAAGTTTTCATGTCAGAACTCGTGAAGAAAATAATTGATTTTGTGAAAAGTCAGATTGGTTTAATTTACCATTTTAACAAAGCTCATTGTGCGAAGCAAGAAATTGTGTACTGTTTTTGTTTACAAATTTCATTGATATTTGATCATTTTTTATCTGGGACTCATAAACTACAAATAAATATGGCAAAAATATTACTGTAACAACACAATAGAATGGATTCTTTGTGGATTTTAAATGGACTTTTGTGTAAATAAAAAACCTTCATCGAGCAATCTACATTGTGAAGCATAATTTCTAGTATTCATGAGGTAATGGAGTAGACAATGGATAATGTGTCACTAGCGAAGCTCCCAGATATCGTAAATGCATTTAAAATGGTAGATAGGAATATTTAGTTGATGACAGACTTAGTAGTAGCTCAATACGGAGACAATGTGGTCTAAATGTTCATGTATACTTTTGCTTATGAAAATATGTATCCGTAATGGTTGAATACGCTTGAACAGTTTTGACGAAAGATTCATTTATTTAATTTTCTTACATCCGCACATGCAATCAGATGGATGCCACATGTGTGGAAATGGAAAACGGAAGTACGCGGTGTACGACTGAGAGTGAGTGGTAGTGAAATGGTGAAAAAGCACTAGAAAAGCATTTTCTCATTATATCTGCTTGGCTGTAATCTCCTTTTTATGGCACTGGTTCTGTATAAATACAGTCTCGGTAAGTGGCACACTTTTCCATTGCCAGACCCATTCCATAATACGTTTCATTGCATATTTCAGTGAGACAAGAAGCCAAAGCAAATAGTAAAAGCTCACCGTGCAATAGTCATCAGTCATATCACAAAGCTCAACTTAACTTTGAATTCATAATATACGTGCATATAAAGCTAAAACATTTTAAGGGAGTTGATTCATAAAGTATGCCGGCTAAAATTTATGGGCCACTGCTGCTCCATTAACGACTCGACACTTCACTAGTTATAGATTGCGTTACTTAATGCATCGTGAAAGGACAGCAGAACACTATTTTGTATGACACACACAGCAGAAAATGTGAACGCTGAGTTTTTGAAAAAAGTGAAAAATGTGCGGTAATTTCGGCTCATAAAAAATTAGTTTATCAAAAGAATTGTCAACAGAGCGTACATTGCAATCAAATGGCTTCGTTGCTATTCACGTTGAATGTGTAAAATTAAAAAAATCTGGCACAGTGCAATTTCAGCCAGTTACAACACACTACGTGGACATTTGGTCACATTGAGGTGATAAAAAAATTATGTTGGATTATAGTCTCAATTGAATTCATTTCCTCCGCGGAGCTGCATTGTAAATAATTCTATGGACATTCGAGCATAACTCACAACAACACGGTTACAAGTACAAAGACAGATTTTCAATCCAGCTATGCATAGCGCCAGAAGGCTTGAACACTACTAATACGCAATACGCAACAATTCAATAGTATGTACATGGTGCACACTTGACCAATAGAATTTGCACCTTGTCTGGCCTAGTCGTACAGTTTTCTGAGTTTGAATATGAATTTCCACAATTGTTAGACCGCCGTTTCACTAATTGATTGTAAACACGCAACCCAACAAGACAATGCACGCATACATCAAATCGTTTTCAGCCTTTATCGCATCACATTGATTAATGTAAACAGTGCAGTGACTCTAACCTGTGGCCACCGCCGATACAAAAGGGCCACACCATTTTCAATATTGTCTGGTTTCCAACAACTCCACTTGATTCCACTTTTAAATGAATTAACGCACATAATACCTCACATAAAATAATATCTGAAATATTAATTAATAAGAAGATATTACCTTACTTAAGCTAAAATCAGTATCTTAAATTGTATTAAATAAAATTATAACTTTAATTGTCAATTGAACACTGAAAATCATTCGCAAATATCTTCACACAAAATGTGCTAAATTATTTTAAACAGTATTTGCGTTTCATATTATGTGTTGCTGTATGTCGTAATTTGTGTGTCGCCCCCCAACTTTTCAACAAGACCACTTCTAATTGGTCCATTTAGCAATTACGGTATGGCAGAAATGTTCATCTGATATTCTATGTTGCTATTAATGTGAGTGCCAAGTACGTTCACATATATATTAGGCTCATTAGCATATTTACAGGGCATATATCGTTTTAAAGTAGCTCCAATCTTAAATGGCTGACATGAGAATAGCAAACAATCGTGTCTCATTACATTTAGGCCGCCGACGTAGGAATGCCTGCTAATGGCATCGTTCCATGCACTACTACTTAATACAGGACGACGATATTATAAGCATATAGTAACGAATATGTAAATCGCTGAGCTACGTGTAAGAACGATGGAAAAGCTGTTATAACAGAACGATCACAATCAGTTCGACCCTTGCACTTGTATTGTGGCAAAGTCAAAGCCAGTAAGATTGCATAGATTGATAGACGCACAGAGTAAAAAAAGCTGAAGGAAATATTGAGTGACAGAGTGAAGAATGGCAAAATAATTTTTTATCAGTCAACTCCCGTCAGTCGTCGGCCCGCTCGCTGGCCTTCTTCTTACAATACAACCTTTACTCTTCCTCTACTACTACTACTACTAATATACACTCACTAGTCAGTACACATACAATGCAGTGCATACAACTCTACTAGTAGGAATGTATTGTATGAAGACGATGAAGCATTTGTACAGCAAATGAAATGTAAAGGACTGCTTGGAAGGTGCTGGTAAGTAAATGGCCTCGCACCACAAACAAACCACGAACAACAATAAGCGGTTCACTTATTTGTCTGCAACATTACTTTTCACTCTAACTTTTCCGTTAACTATCTTTTAGATGAGGTATAACACAGTTTTTCCTAGCAGCAGAACAATGCGCAATACAGTCGTCCTGTCTGGTGGCACACACACAACACAAACGCACAATACAAACTCGACTAGGTTCGCCTTTGTGCTGTATATTCAGTTGCTGTGGGCATTCTAAATCCGACGACGCGACGTTCACTATCGAGCCTATTTCCGGGCGTGCTACGCAAAAACTCACGGCTTCGAGTGCTTTCATAAAATACAATTTCACTCTTTCCTTTCTCCACATTGCGTATTCCATAGATTTTTCATTTTTTATATTTTCCTTGTAGCATTTGTTGTTCAAGAATGGAATCACTTCACACGCACTAAAGAAACCCCTTGCACATGCAGGCATAGTACATATCAGCCTGCTGGCTTTTAATATGCTTTAAGCTTGGCTTTGTGATGTTCGATGCGATAGGGAACCATGCGTTGCGTTCCTCCAAATCTAAATCTACTCACTGTATCCTGTGTTGTACGTCGCATAACCACTAATAACAATCTCGTGAAATTCCGATTGCACACGGCGAGAGAAAGAGAGAGAGAGAGAGGGAAATAAAGAAAAGTTCGAGACCCTCAGGCACTCAAACTGCTACATGCTTTCTTTTAAAATTAGTAGTATGAATTTATTACAGACAACTACAGAAATAATCACAGGGATGAATGATTGTAATTAACACGAGGTTTCATTTCTTGTTTTCAGTTCGTGTTTACAATGACTGCAGGGACAGAGTGACAATGTTCATCGAAGACAAGGAGGAGATATAGAAAAAGCATCTCCCAAAGGTCCTTTTATGTCTCCACTGACTGCTTAATAGGAATAAAATTGAAATGACTTGCCTTAACTACTTGTAACGCATATAGAAAAGGATGAAGTTGCATTAGATATGAATATGTAGTTGTGTATAGCATACCATTATAGAGAATCTGAATGTGAGTGGGGATGTCATAAAAGCATAATCTGCGGCATCGTTGCACTTTCGATTGCAAATTGCTTCACGAAAATCCATAACATCGTGAACGTGGGAAGGAGAGGACACAGACGACCCACCACCACCACCCGTGTAAACCGTGTAACATAAACCTGCGTCGACTTCAGTTGGTGAAAGGAGAAGGCAGGGCGGATGAGACTCCGCTCAGATATAATGATAGAGAGAAAGATGAATTATATTTCTATATGTATCTGTGTGTGTCTAAGATACATAAGGACATCTCTATATCATCAAGTAGAAAGTTTGAGCTCTTCAGCCGACTAGCAAGTACCTTATGCATCTGCATGATGCATTCCCGTGAGTTGAGCATCATGTACAGAGATGATCCACCAGACAAAAGTGCATAAAAGGACACAATCGCGTACTCGTCACTTCAGATACTGCTAGTGCCTACTCCGTCCGTAGTACACGTATAAGTAGGGCGAGTATAGGTAAGTGCATCTGAATGAGCAAAAGGGTCCAGCTGTATTTCGACTAGGAGAACTTGCACACACTGACGATCGTTTGAGTGAGTTGACGTGCTGTTGTTAGTATAGCAGTCGTATTTGTGCCATTTAGGCGTGCTGGTGGTTGTTCCAGCCATTTTCATCCTTACACTAGACACAGCTCACATGCTGAATGTGAAAGACATTAGCAGAGAGCGAAATAGATAGAGTGATATAGGAATCACCTCTAGTCTAGAGTCTAGACTACGTACACTTGTAATAAATATAATAATAGGTGCTCTATCAGTTTCTGAATGACATAAAGCCATCGCTCTGTAATTTTACTTTGTAGTAATGCATATAGTAGTAAATATCCGGACGATTTATATTCCTACTTCTACTAACAACTGTAAGGACCAACAACCAAAGGAATCAAGAAAGCCTCATTCTCAGTTATACTACATAGGAAATCCTATAATGACATTTTTCCTCCAATTTGAGGGGGAAAGCATGAAAGCACGATTCACTGACTGAATCATCAATTTAGACCTTAAGTCTTTGCACTCTATATACATGTTTTATCGCTTGTACCACCAGAGAGTCCTACTACGACCAGAGAAGCAACCATAATGTTTTCTTTGCTTTCATTTGCCATGTACTAATTCGTCTCTATGCATTTCCTCATGCCATTTCGCTGTTTACACGATTCACTGCACATCTTAGCAGTCCAAATTGTTTTAATGGCCAATATCATCGTCTCTCATCTGCAACAATAAAATTCATGCACACAACTTTGTGTCTATTTAAAAGGGCTGATATATAATGCTGGAATATTTTTAATTGTTGCACTTGCTAATCTATGTAGCAGTGACCAAGTACTGACAATGAGATCATAGGTAAGCAATTTGTAGTACTGAAAAAAAATGTCAATCAGTATGGATCAGTACTTCAGTCAATATATCATAGCAAAGTTGCTTGATGACTGATGGCAACATATTCATAATCTTGCAAAGAGGGAGAATGTGTCCAGATTGTACATACATATTGTCGGATGTACGTATAGAGAATGTCAACGATTTATTTGCTTTGCAGAACACAGAGATGATGCAGTTATCATGTCAATGTCAACACACTGTCAGCTGTTTGTTTATTGATGTTTTAGAAGGAAAGTGTGAAAATGCCATCTTCAGAATGTATGAGAAACAGATCAAACGAATACGGTAAAGTAATCAACGCATCAGCCAAGAATAGGGAAAATTATAAAAACGGTTGTCGGAGTGAACTGTCAATATTTCTGTGAAAACGTAGACTACATGATGTATTGCTTTTGCTTTGCTATGAAATATGCTGAAAAAATGTTTAATTTTTAAGTACAACAATGTACTAACTAACAAAAGTGAACATGTTATGCAATACTTTGCACGAATGCCGATACTACGTCCATAAAACCCCTCCGATATAGTGATGCACACATGAAGCAGTACAGGTATACAATGTACATTATACTACTAATTGTGACGAAACCTATCCGAAAATCGCCTTTCAGCCGACCCCCCTTTGTTTTGACTCTTTTTAATTATCATTATCATATTTCAAATGTAACTATCTCCATGAAAATATCTACTAAAACATTTACGTAAAAAAGTTTGAAACAAAACCAGGAAGTCAAAACAGGAGGTATGAGTGGGTGGGTGGGGGGTCGGCTGGAAGATTTTCTGTTTTAGGGCCTAATCTATGCAAGGAATAAGTTTTTATAAATTCGAATACAAATTTTTTTGATCGGAAAAATGACAGGGTAGGTTTCGTAACAATTAGTAGTACAATGTGCAGTATGTACATGTAAGTATTACTATGTACGAGGGGTCGAGTTGTTTCTGGGTTGATTGTCGCTGGGGTTGAATTGTCAGAATACCATTAGGTCCCAATAACATTACTGAACATATTATTAGTAGACTGAAATCAAACGTAAACAATTTCACCCTTTTAAAATGCAAGTCACAACAACGAGCCAGCTTAAAAGCATTTGAAGCCAAAGGGCACAAAAATAGAGGCAGTATCGATAACAAGGGACAATTCATCTGAAAACAAAATTTCTGTTACAACTTTCTCCTATAATGCTCAAAAGCTGCATCTGGTACATTATTTTATCATCGGTATTATTATTACAGGATATGTTTATATTTAATTACTGCTGGCAACATCGTTTACACAAAGGATGGGAGGATTTCTCAATTCTGTATCATCTGAATGATTGAACAATATTAAAGGTTAGAAAGTTATTGCATAGAAAATGATATTATAGAGGAATTTCATTTTGGATGGGAGAATACGCAGAAATGTTGGCAGCAGATTGATTTCGACGTGTTTTTACATGCAATAAATGAAATCGTGAAGAGGAGATTTTCGGGAATACACAAAAAAGATCGCTCGAGTGCACAGCTACAAGAAAATGTAAATCTATTGTGATGCCAGGTTAATACTTTTACATAAAAGAGATAGAGAAAAGTAGCATTTGTATGTACATGGTAACTCGTCTGTGAAGTAATTTGTGTGCTGCTTTCTCTTTTTTCCTTGTCGGTGATTAGACGTGTAATCAAGCATCTGACTTTCCTTTAAGCAAGACTTCAAGAGAAAAATTGAGGAGAGCCTTGAGAGCTTCTACTCAACTGAACTCGTCTTATTTGATAAGATCCCATGAGTGAACATGCACACACACAGACACAAACATACACGTCGTGGGGGTTGTATCAATTTAGACTACGTACACAGCTGCTCGTATAGCCTTAGGAAGCGAAGCCAGTATTACAAGCTCATTTATCGTATTGGCTGCGATCCCACAACTTTGGCTAATGCATCCCTTCCTTCCCTTCGTATCAACAACAACCTCACAACTTTTTCGTTTCCACTAGGACACAGCCTAAAAGCCAAAACTAAAAGAAATCATTTTCATCATTGCCTGTCTTTTTTTCAAAGAAACTAAGCCAAAGTTTCCATCCATCTCACTTTCTTCATATAATATTATCCCAACTTAATCCTTATCTTCCTGCACCGTCATCTTATTTTCGTGCAATGCTGCCTGTAGGGGTTATGTTCATGTTTTGTGTAGATCACACATCCTACAAAACCAGGAAGTCTCAAGATCAAATCCCCTATCAGGTGTATGTACACAGTCAACATTTTTGTGCTACTTACATGTTCTACAGTGTTGGTTATACGAATGCATTCACTACGAAAAAATTTATCCCCACGTGGGTAAACATTTTTAAGAATGTCATTATCATTCGTAAAATACATTACTGTGGGGATCATTACTTTTTGTCTAAATTCTGATGAGTCTATTTTCTTCTGTTCAGCTTATCTTTCGAGTGAATCGATTTCGTTTTCTCCATTTCAATGCGGGGATAAAAAATGAAATGACATTACAGTTTCTCCTTTTTGCTACGGTGGAAAAATTGTCTACTCTTCAGGCATTTTTATAATGGCAGTATTGGGAAATTCTTGAGCGGAAAGTAAAGTTAGAGACAAGGTAGATTTGACATCGTGATCTGTACTAATATTTTGTGTCATTCAGTTGTTCGCTTGAGAAGAATGAAAAATGAGCCGCCATTTGAACATCTTCAAGTGCAGAGACGCTTTCAGTAATGTTGTAGTAGTGGATCGTGGAATGTAATAATAATCCGTTACTACATTATATCTACTAAAGATCTGTAAGCACTCTAGCTGTTGTGTAAATGCACACATCAGCCCTAAGTACACAATAAAGAATAGTATTTGAATAATCTCTTACTCGGTGTCACTATCTATAATATAATATATACTGGCTGCTAGAGCGGTTTCCCTTTTCCCTGTCAATAATGTTGCCTGTATTCTGGGTGAGAAACCATGAAAATGAAAAGACGGATACGTCTGTGTAAGAGTACACAATACACCATTCATAAGGATAGCGCAAACAGCAAACCGCTCCCTCTAAGCAAATAAATCCATTTCTTGGAAAGTTGTTTGACCTAACCCTAGACAACTCCTAGGAATATTTACTTTCCCACCATTTTCCTGCATCGTACCGTTTATTCATTGCTTCAGTCACAATACAATTTTTCTCTATTCTCCATGGCCAACGAGTGAAGGTGCATAGTGCACTACCGCACTTTTAATATTTACTTGATGTAAATATTATTTCAAGTTCAATATTTTTAACGGTCAGCATATATATTGTCTAAATTAAAAAACTGTTATCACGATTATTAGGGTGGAGAGTACAAGTAGAACAAGGACAATTTGTATGCACAAATAATAATTACAGAAAACGCAGTGTGTACGATAATGCCCCCAAAACTTTGTATATTTAAAACAGCGGAGAAGATCACAAAAAGTGTCTGTATATATAACGGATGCATAACAATGATTACTCGCCTTGGGCGTGTACTCTGCCTGTTAATTTCCTATGTGTACATTTTACATTTGTTAACACTGCTAATATACACAATCCAGTGTACAGCGGTATACTGTTTTAATTATTTCTTAAATTTAATTATTTTACATCGCAGTACATGGAAGAGAGCAGGAGCTGTCTTAATTTAGAGATTGGGGCGAAGAAATTATTGTGGAAGGCCGTTGTGATGATGAATAGTGTTGGTGAGGAAGGTTAATGAAATATTTTGACCTCATTATCCATCAAAAATTTGTGATATGTGACAGTTCCTCCTTTTTATGGTGTATTCGCAGTGTGGCTGATCGTCAAATAGATGTCTTATCAGAAAAACATCAGAAATTGTGTGTACATGGGAGGAAAGGAGGGAAACTTTCGATTGCTTAATATTAGGTGGTGGTTGGACGAAGAGACAGAGTACCTTTGTATTCCCCTCACTTATTAATTTCTGTTGGGTGGTGGTTGCACTATGTACAGGGTACATATGACATCCAGCCAACATCATAGAATCAGCAGAGTGATACGTATGACAAGCCAGCAATTCAATCTTATGATGGAAGGCGACATATAAAGGGAACGACTACACCACCAAAATTTGTCCCCTCGATTTCTTTGGTGGTATGTTCTTCAGAGACGACGACGACCAACAACCACCACACTGTGACTACTACCATCGGATCCCTGCCAAATCCAATCCGTCACTCAGATTGATTTTGCTCTATCCTTTATGTGGCACTGGAGCCTTTCCTTAATGGACTTTCACTCCACTATGTATAGGTAGTGCTACAACTTTCCCTTTCCTTTATTATTGCTCTCTATATGAAATGATATTTGTGAGTGAGTCGCGTAATAATGTACATGTCAGTCTATTATTCGGAATTCTTTGAACGGAATCCAGCGGGGATGAATTACAAACATTAGGGGATGTAGTATTTAAGCAGCAAAAAAAATTGCTTCCGGTTTGTCCAAACTTCAGCTGCTTACAGCATTAAAATAATAAATGACAAAAGTGTTTTTGGAATCAATTGTGTTTGTGCATTTAATAAATCACTCTGCTGTATGAAGTGCTTCACGTGTATGAAATGTATGAAGTACCACGACAACAACCAAAAGCAACATAACCGTCACACAATTCTTTCATGCAACTTTATACGGTATTTTTAGTATTGTGCGTGGTTATTTTTGTGGATATTTCTTTCACCCCATATGTAGACTCAATTCTGAGTTAAACTTGTAATTTTATTTTGAATAAATTCATATTAAAGTACGTGTATGCCAACTAGAGAGCGGAATCGCAGCTGTCAAATTGCTCAATAAGGAGTTTGGAATCTCCTTACTGTAGTATACCGTTGAAAGTGAAATTTCAAGATTGTTCCGATGTACGGGGTGCATCAAGAAAACAGCAAGTCTTTCAACTATTTAACACTTTCACTTTTTTCATGACATTTTAATTTTGTTTCGTGTAGTGCGACTAGAATATCACTTTGTTGAAACAAAATCAACATTTCGATAGATTCCATTTGGGATCCTTTCACTTCTGCAAAAGCAAAAAGTGAAATGCTCCACCTTTGATGTCATTCGAAATGTCATATTGTCGCAGACAATTTTACTCTAAATAATTATATGAAAATTGAGAGAAAATGTTTTAGTGGCCAATTAGACGACTTTTTCACTTTAATTAATTAAACAAAAATGCAGGTATGAATTATGTGGTGAAAGTGTTTTGGATTTCTTGTGACACCCTGTACATCGATACATTGAGCACGAGAAAAAAGTGCATATTATCTTTCGGGTGTGCAGTCAATATCGATGCTGCTTACATCGTACTAATAATGGAATGTGCATTGTAACTATGACCCTGGTTGCATGTTGTTCAGTAAAGGGCTCCTCTCAAAAATAAACTGCGATATTAAGCGATACTGCAGTGAACGTATCTGCAGATCCGTTTTCGTATCGAGCTTCAGCAAGGAACCCGGTATAACTACCATACACTTATTTATTATGTCATGTCAATGTGCAGTACAGTAAAAAAGAAAGGGAAGTAAAGTAATCGATGTAAACTACAACAAGGTTGTGAGACCTTGTATCTAAACAAGAAGTGCAGTGCACTAGTCAACATCCCCGTATGCACTTTTATTACCCGATATTGCACATCATTTTTTCCCGAATGGCTTCATGGACGAAATGAACCTTCCTAACGTAACGGAACGTAACGGCAGCTACATAGCCTTTCATTTCGCCTTTATTCATCTAATGTGCATGTGCTCTATGTCTACTACATACGCATTTGTCAGCATTAGGCTCATATGCACCTTCGTAGTTGGCTTTACGCTTTCTTATGCCTTCATCCCGAGAACAACAAAAATGTTCACAGTATCATGCAGTTTGCACTATCGCAAAGCGCTAATAATAAATCTAAAAAATTACGGGCCATTTTTCGTGCAGAAACGGTTTCTTATTGGATTAAGTAACTCAAGTATTCGGTACACTGACAAATAGCAGCATACGTTTCATTTCTTTAGTGTAGATTTTTATTGATGTGCTCTAAAATGTTTCTGCTGAAAAACCTTGATTTACTGAATATGAAATGGTTAATGCTCGCAATTTTCACTAAATGCAAAGGCATAATATAAAACTCTCTTTACAGACAATTATATTTCAAATTTGAAAATGAAACGACTCGGGATGCAAAAAAACAATTTAAAAATAGAATCCAAGGATCATTAGTCCTTCAGCGAATAATTAGCACACAAAGATGTCGTATTTTTAGTAGATTTTGCACACATTCTGCTTTCACTAAGTAAACATGTTAGAGGAAGTAGTACGAAGAAATGCGAATGCGGGACCAGCCACTTAAATAAATTCTGAAGCGTCTCTTGCCATATTCGACAATTCCATTAACTTTTTGTCGTCATTTTCTTGAGGAAGCAACTGAAGGAAGTAATAAAATACAAAACGTCAACTTCCTGTTATTGTGGTTTATTAGTATTCTTTGACTACCTACTTATATGGTCACCTAGTAGTCGTGTGTATAATGTTGGACGCACATGAAGGCGCACTCCCTCTCTCCCCCTACGTACATGTACTGCACTAAAATAACATTTCATTCGACTCTTGCAGTAGCATTGTCTGTTTTATTACGTATTTTAATATCCCTCCAAATGAATTAACGTGCTCGTTTATAATTTTACATCTTGTTTAAATGCAGTAAAGTTCAGTAGTCAAATGCAAGGAGGGAACTTTGGACATTTTTACGATTCTCACTGAATATAATTTACTACCCGAGTCGAAATTTTCCTACATGCCAAAAATACTTTAATATTAATGACCACAGTATTTCACTCACTGTCCATACTTACAAAATTTTAATCTCCTAATGCTCTCCATGCTTTATTCCTTCTACTCGTCAAACTTTTCCACCGGCTCAATAATTCTTGTAATAAGTTTTCATCAGATACTTCTATTAGTACATGGTGATTATATTCCATCTCGAATTTTAACTGGAAATTTTACTGATTTTTTATTACGAGTGTACTCGCATGTTTAAGACTTTTGCAAGTATAAATCGGGAAAAACCAGTTGATACCACAAAAGTTAAATAATCTGTTTAGCATTAACAATTTTAAAAAGTATTTTATAGAAAATCTTCTCGAATCATAAACTTTTACATTTTACAATTTTTTTAATTGATCAAGGATTTTAGTGAAAAACTGAATAAGAAACTAATTTCACTGCAATTATTAAGAATGTCACAGTGTGATTTTAAGCAAAAGGCTTGAGATTGTACGAAAACTCATTATTCAAAGTGTAGTTTGTGTGTCTGGGTAGAGAGACGTGTGGGATACTAGAATGCAGATAATAATTGATCGAAATCGTAATTTATTGAATCTCCATTGTACAATTGAATTAAGTAGTGTGGATTGTGGAGTTCGAATGCATTGCCACAAGAGAGAAGAGAGAACAGCAGCAAAAGCATTAGTAATTCTCATCGGAAGGTTGCTTTTAGATTTGACGGAGAGTCGTACTCCTCGTTGAAGTTGAATTGATCTGGTGAACTTAAAATTCACCGAGTGCGCCAAAGAATAAATAGTAGCTGTCTCTCCATAGTCTTATGCTACACACACAGACACACAAAGTAAAGGCAACTAAATAAGAAAGTAAGTAAAGAGAAGTAGAAGTGGCCTGGCTTGGCCTTGCAGGTTCATAGTATGGGATTTCTAACTGATTTCAGTGCGTCACATCACATCAGTTATGCCAGGCACTGCTCCGCTAAAGCACTTCTCAAAATTATCCATTTCATCTGAATTGCCGAAATTAGATTTGCTGTCATCCTTTACTTTCTATCTTTTACGAACAGCAGAATCTTTGTTCTCCTCTTTCCTCTATCTCCCATGTACACTGTTAAAGTCAGGCTACATAAGACTCCATGGAAAAGCAAAACAAGTGAACATCCACGAAAGTACGTGTATCAAAGCCAACTTATGCCATTTGTGTACATGTACAGATATTTGCACTGCACCAAGTGCAAGAATGCAACTGCGTGCAGCCTAAAGTCAGTCCAATGTACTTACATACTGTTCTATGTATTTATATGTATGCCTGCTCGACGCACACGAAGGTCTTTTCTGTTGTGCTGAGGGAATAGAAAGCCGGGGCCTAATGACTATAGGAAGGCAAAATAATACAAATAGAATACTGTGCTCCCCTTTGCCCTGGTTGCCTAAAGTGAACAGAGTTGATGAGACGAGTCGGGGATTCTTCTTCTACGCAAGAAACGCACTCACACAGTGCACTGCAAAGCAATGATGAGGAGAAAAGACAGCGCACCGTACTTTTAGCAAAAGCCACGTTGGTCGGAACCAACAACACGAAAAAGTAATGCTATATCCATCCGTACCAAATTCGACGTGCGCTTCTCGCTCCACATGTAATTATGTATATAAAGTCTTTTATATAGGTAATCCTTACCTCTAAACGCTTCAATATTCTTAATGGGAAATTACAATATCACATCTGAACTCTAAAATTACCTACCTAGGTGCGTATTTAAACAAAAAACTGAAAAAAACAGTTATATAAATTTCGAAAAATACTTAAGTACAACAATTTTGGTAAAAGTCATCTAAAAAGAAAAAATCTCAAAAAAATAAAAAATTTGCTTTACGACAAACATATTTTATTACAACTGTGACTTGGGTGTAAATAGATGTTCATTTGAGAATTACTTTTTGATTGTGCTAAGAGAACCTTCCAGCTTTTCAGATACTTATTTACAGAATAAAGTAAAACTAAATACCTACTTTTAATGCTATGTCCTCTATTTGTATAAAAACGGTTTCTGTTAAGGACACTTTAATATAAGTCATTGTTTATAGCTTCCATTACAATAAAGTAAATACAGACCAGACCATATTTAGGTTCTAAGCACAAGAATAGCTGTTATTCTCCTTCTTTGGCATTTATTCAATTGAAAGAGAGATAATATAAACACTCGTACACTGAAACATGAACCCATCCAAGGTTCCTACTTTCCTACACAATAAAAGACTTTGCGTATAGCAACTATTCAATGGGGCACGCAAGTATCTACACTTTCAGCGTAAGTGCGTGTTCCCATTGCCTTCAGTTTAACATTTGGTTGTATGGCGACGTTAGTCCGTCAATTTCATTGTTAAATCAAATCAACTACTTCCTGGTGTCAAATAATTCTATCTTTCAGTCAATGTCAATTTGAATAAATAATGAGTCGAGTTCTATGTGCAGCTCTCTATCTAATAAGATGACGCACAATTGAGAGTGCTATTAATAGCTGTCTTGTGCAGACATTCCTCAGAACTACACACAATTATGAATAAATAATCCCAAATCCATTTCGGAAGCAAAACTGAAATTGCAGAGCATTATGAATTGCTTCCAGTTTCTCGACACAGAGTCCACTGCATTGCACTCGTTCTCAAAGAGAGAGAGAACCACGCTGCTGCTAATCATTATGCAACACACACACACACACACACAAGAGACAAGACACTGCTACTGCCAACTCTTGTTAGACCCTATTCTACCATATAACAATAGACTGACAATACAGCACAATGGTGTAGGGCTGTCAAGCCAGAAAGCGATGCTGCAAATAGATAGAATGTTACGTGCGTCACAGGGCTCGCAGTTTAACAAATAAATGGACTACAAAGAATTAAATAACTCTGGGAAAACTATCTTCGCATTTAATAATGGTGAGTCTAACGTAATATTATAAAGCATAAAGCTCATCCGTAAACCGCA
>JABASC010001268.1:0-25296 GCA_019776185.1 Plutomurus gul | reverse complement strand
ATTGAGTAAAAGTGTTTATAAAATTTTGTAATTGGATAACTTGCCTGAATGAATAAAATTGGTATCATACAGTGAAACTGTAACAAGTTTTTAAACAGCATTATGAAAATAATTCGAGGTATAATGTTGTTAGTTGGTTGTATGGACCCACAATGACCGATTTACACTCTCGATATTACCGATGCAATTCGGTAAATAATAGTATTCGATTATATCACATCAATGTGAGTAGATATGTTGAAATTGGGTTAATCACCCATTGAAACTACAGAATGACCGTTTTGCTAAAGTATGACAATCCCAAATTCCACATTGAAACAGTAATCCATATGACATCGATACTTCCATGAAATCAATACAATATTTAATTATAATAATGAAGGGGACACTGGTCTTAGATATCTGAAGTGTGCTGTCACATTAATATGTAGCTAGATAAATGAGTATTATATTATGTAACTGTAAAGAGAAACAAGACAATTAATGCATGAGCAAACATAACAATAACTAAATGGATAACGCTACTTGTCATCTACATACAATTAGTCCCCGCAACACGGTAATTATTTCATATCGACCATACGCCCAATAAATTAGTACATAGATAACAGATGCGTATAACGATACACAGTACAGCAATAAAGACAAGAAGCGGCTACAAAAATAGAATGAATAGCTAGAAAGAGGCAAAAATAATGAGTACTTCTGTCCTTTCTGAATTTCCTACTCTTCACAACCATAATTTACGAAATTATAAAATTACATGAGAATCTTTTTTACTTGATTTGATGACAGTGTCGTAGTGAACGTACATTTTTTAAATTATTTACATATTGGCTACTGCCATCTGGCCCTCGGCCTGCTTGACATGTTAAAATTTAGGTTAATGTCATTTTTCAAGCTCCACAATTCATCATGCTGCGGTTTATGGCCAGTGAATGTGATTCCGGCTCTGTGATTTAGTTAATTCAACCCTCTCTCTTTTCTCTGGATCTTTCATATTTGTTTATGAAATACCCGGGGGGGGGCTGCTGCCTAGATCCTCTCCCCAACGTGGGTATGTTGGTCGAATTATTATACACTCAATAAAATTATTAAATTTGATACTAATTGATTCAAGGTTTACCTTGGAGAATCGAAAGCGCTACATTAATCGGTAAAATTATCATTGCAGATATCTTGACAAGCATTTCAAGCTCCAATGTTAAAATCACAACTGCAAAGTGGTATATTGGATTGTAAACTGAACATAATATATTACCAATAAATAGTTATTAGAGAATAGGGTCCATATCAGTTCCCCAAAAATATTCAACAAAGGTAATATATTAATTTCATGCATTCATACTTAAATTGTATGCAAATTCATTTTAAAGTTGTATTTATAATTTAGTCTCTTGCCATTTCTTACTACAATTATATTAAATTCTAATACAACGAAGATTTGCAATCCAATAATAGATAGACCCACAGTACAGTATAAAACATAATAGTGGATGATAGAACATCGATATGAGTGAAAACGAATGAGATGTTCCGCTACTTCAGTTCATCGACTTCATTTGCCATCTACACAGAGCGGTTCTAAGTATTTTCTTACGCCGCTACGATCCATACGACTACAACCATAGAATCACACCAACCGGTTGGATGGTTGGATTTCGTTTGGTCGGTTGGTGGTTGGGTTGAAAGTCGCTGGTTGGAAATTGGCCGGTTGGCGGTTGGATGATTAAGTGGGCATCTATGTATGACTAGTGTGTACAGTGTACAGTACAATTATATACCTAGGCCCACAACCCGACGCCCACTCATTCAAATACGACCCACACCACTTTTGAATCTGCCAAAAGTGGGTTGGCCAACTTCCACTTTGGTATGTGGGTTCTCCAAATCCCATTTCATGTGCAGTGCCCACCGTGGCGGCTTCCCCGGCCGAGCAACAATCGCGCTCACGTACTCCGATGTTTTAAATTCGCGCATTTCATTATTTTTTCCACAGTAAATAAATGCAGAGGAATTTAAACAAAAATATCAAGTATATCAAATGCTAAACACCCTCAAACGGGGAAAATTTAGATTTGAGGGTATTTGCGAAAATGCAAATTGTAAATATGATGCACTTCTCGTATTGTAGAGCAATCGTAGCCTAACGCCACTATGTGGTAATATTATAGAAATTGCCAATTAATTATTGTAATTATCGTGTTCATTACGAGTCGTGAGTGTGAGGTTTTCCCCCCACTTGTTGGTATTATTTTAGTCGTCAAAACTTTCGCCATTGCGATTTCATTGTCGACATGTCAATATCAACCATAGATAGAGGTAAATATGTTTGTCAACACTAATTATTTACTCTTGTGTTCGAATGAAGCAATGAACGCCTAAAGGAAGCGATACAAAAAATTAATAAAATTGCACATTATTTGGATATTTCTGTTTCGCGTCATTCAAGTACGATCATAATATTCAGAGTACATGGGGCTGTGTTTTCCCCTGACTTACAGTACAACACTACACACATACAGATAAGGAAGATGATGAGTGGGAGGTTCAACTAGTTTTCTCAGCAGATCGATAGATAGAATTTATTTAACACTAATGAATTAAATGAACTGATTAATTGTGAACCACATAAAGTTGAAAGGGTATGGCTATTATTGTCAGCTCTTGAAGATCAGTCGGCCTATTGGCCATTCTTCTGTTCTTGGTATTGGTCGTAGCGGACAAATTTTACCACTAGTCCAAACCCGTAAATACATAAAATTTATATCCCGAATTCGATTTTCAAAGTACATAACAACAAAACATCGATCTAAACTACATACAACACAACAGAGCTAGAGGATAAAGTAATTTTCTGCTTTTAGTTATCGGTTGTCAATATGTGGATATTATTAGTACGGATACGCAATCGAATATTTAGTAATTAAGTGTAAAGGTATACAAAATTGCAGCCAACGGTCAAGTGTTAAAACAAAAGTGTAACATCTAATCGAAATTGATAATAATATTGGTAATTAGAGTAGATAATAGATCATTCAGTACAGATTAGATTTCACCTACTAAACGGTTAGATTAGAGAACAGAGTAGTCAGTTCAATCAGTAGTGCACTGATTGAAATGAAATTATGAATATGAATATATTCCGTACAGTACGTTAGCTTAATTCTCTTTAATATAATATTATAATTACTACACGTCTCATGTTTGTAATTATTTTCTGACTTTCCTGTAATTTTGTTAACTGTGTCGACTATGAATTAATACATTTTCACTTCCAATTGTTCCAAATATTTTGGAATTTAAAAATAATGTCAACTGCTGTAACAACGTCTCGTCTTTTGAATGGTGATTGTTGGACCCGCATTGAGCACTACTGTAATTGTTAATAATTGTTTATGTGTTTATGTACTTGATATCGAAAGTGCACGATCGAATGCAGAAAATCCCAGGGATCCCGTTCTTCATTCACATCGTAAAACTCACATAGGCCTTAGTTTTTCTAATCTATTTATTCCGGACACAGTACCTTATCAATGCCATGGATGATGGAATGCAAGGTAAAAGAAATACATTTTTTTTATTTTTGAAGTTGAAGTTGATATTTCTATTCAAATTGAATTTCGAAAAATAATAATAAATTGTATGTATTGTTAGACATATGTCGGGTGTGTAGATCCGAAGGGTCTCCGGATCGACCCCTATTCTACCCATGTGTATGCACAGGAAGCATCAAGTATATCCATCAAGACGTAAGATTTTTAATAATCATTTTTATTATGACACCATTACTGTGTAACATAAAATTGTTTATAATTTGTCATATACTAAGGATGTGTATTTGTAGTAATTTGTACTACTTTGTACTACAAATACATATCCTTAATATATTTGTATAATTTGTAAGCGCAAACTACATACAATAATTGCTAAATGAAAAACAATTGATGATTTTTTTCAGTGCCTCGTACAATGGCTTCGATATAGCCGTAAAGAGTATTGTGAGCTGTGTAACCACCGCTTTTCCTTTACACCCAGTAAGAACAGTTGATATCAATAACAGTAAAAAACGTGCTGATGCACAGATTTTAAAATGGAATATTTTTTTGTTACAGTTTATGCCCCTGATATGCCAAAGAGACTACCCATTAAAGATGTCATAAGTGGACTTTTCAACAGTGTAGCAACTGCAGTTAGATTTTGGTTTCATTATACTCTGGTGGCTTTTGCGTGGCTAGGTATTGTACCATTGTCGGCATGTCGAATCCACCGGAGTTTATTTACAGGTAATTATATGAATTATTGCATAATGCCCTCCAGTATAACAGAACGATTTCAACAGAATATTGATGTATTGCATTAACGAGATCAATATTTACAGGATCGGTGAATTCTATACTCGCCTTGCCACTTGATCTCCTTTCCACGTAATGGATCTAACAATTTTACTGTCTTAACTGCTTTTAAACTTTCAAATCATATTATAAATGTAATAACTTTTTACTTTGTTTTAAAGGGATAATCTGCTGTCAGATATTTTCCATGGCTGCATAGTGGTTATGTGCACTCTTTGCGTTTTTATAAGTCTGGTATGGTTGCGGGAGCACATAATGCATGGGGGAGGTCCTGAATGGTTAGATGCACCTCAAGAGGTAATTTTAGCGACACCTCAAACTATTGTTGCATCACATAAAAAATTCTCTTGATTGCTAATAAATTTTAACTATTCGTAGGAAAATCTGGACTTTCTGGAAGCAGACGATGTGGACGAGAATGGAATAGAGGACGGTGATAACGGAAATGGGAATGCTGCCGGTGGACGTGGGGACGACGGGGATGGAAACAATGTAGGGCTGCAAGTACATCAAGATCAGCAAAGGATTAACGATAATAACAATAACAACAATGATGGTAATAATAATGGTGGCCAGAATCCGAGAGTTGCTGGGAATGGAAACGTAAACGCTAACAACGATGAGATAAACTGGAATCCAATTGAGTGGGACCGTGCCGCAGAGGAACTGACTTGGGAGCGACTGCTTGGTCTGGATGGATCGTAATTTTTTTTCCTAATGAATGCGTAATCTTAAATGTTAATACTATAGCGGTTGTGTATAAATTTCACTACAAAAGCACTTTCATTTCAGACTCGTTTTCCTTGAGCATGTATTTTGGGTGGTGTCTCTTAATACGTTGTTCATCCTTGTCTTCGGTTCGAAACTACAAATTTCTCCTTTTCACTATTAATTAGTACTTTAGCACATCACAAAGGAGTCAATAATATTTTGTGATCTCACTATTTTACAGAATTTTGTCCTTATCATATCGGACACTTCACACTAGCCGGGTTACAACTTCAAGAAGCTACCCGTGTTCCACATTTTGAGGGGCTATTAGTAACCTTATGTGGATATTGTGTGGTGGGGATAATTCTCGTCATGTTACACGGTTTCGCTTCTCTTCTCAAACTTAGAAAGTAAGTTTTGTGATTGGTGTTGTGAATTTATTACCATTAAATTACAAACGCAATCACACCATCACTATTAAATCTTTATTCTCGTGGTTGTCAGAAGCTCATAACAAATATTTTTAACGCAGGTCTAAAAAGATTTTAGGACTTTGTTATGTCGTCGTCAAAGTTTGCTTATTGTCGGTTGTGGAAATTGGCATATTTCCTCTAGTTTCTGGTTGGTGGCTAGATGTCTGTTCTTTATCTTTATTTGATGCCACACTCAAGGTAATTTTTTAAACAAATAAAAGTAGCTAATTGGACCATTCAAAAAATGTAGTGACCGTTTTCCAAAACATATCATACATTTGCTAATATGGTTGACTCCTCAATGTGCCCAATTGCTGTTGAGGTGCATTTTTAGACGATAACGAGAAAAAAGTTGGTTTTGAATATTTCATCTTTTTATGTCTCAATCAATTCTTGGCATATTTACAGAAACAATAGGAAAATTTTATTTTTATTAAATGCCCTTGGGGCTGGAGGGATCAAATTTGGTATAGGGGCGCCTAGCAAGTGCAGAGAGGAGAATTTACCAGCCCCATTAAATGAAGACGCTTATTCAATGTGCAGTGTCCAGTAATTACCTGCGTCAGGAGTCTTGACGACTCTCTCAGCAAGTTGTCACATCTACCATTTAGTATTGACTAAGACAAAAAAGTGAAAAATTCAAACCACTTTTTTCTCGCTATCCTCTAAAAATACAACAGTTTTAATATTGGGAACGTATTAAGATACCTAATGCTAATACAATGTACATTTAATTCATTAGGACCGAGAAACTAGCTTCACCAAAGCCCCCGGAACGAGCATGTTCATGCATTGGTTGTTTGGCATGATATACATCTTTTACTTTGGTAATTTCCCCCTTCGGGGGTAAGGGGGAGACGGAATATTTTTTTTTAAATTATCAAAGAATTCGGATAACAGAAGCATTGGGTAATGTGTACGATGTGTAAACGTCACAAAATTTAAATTTCCCATGACTATTACCAGAGCTGAAGATATTACAAACGATTACAAAATGGGTTGTTATGTCTGCATTATTTGTAGTCGATCTTCTCGTAACAACATCATTCTTCATTTTGCGATTTGTCCAATTTAATAGAAGAACGTACTTGTTAATATTTTCTACAAAATACAATTGTAGTACTCATGAAATTCCGAAAATATTGGCAATTTTCAAACAAAATTGAAAGTATCATGAAACTACTTAAACTGTGTACTCTTAACACATTTCTGCTGACGAGACAAAATGTTTAAACAAGTTCTTGGAACATCTATGGAGTCTGTCTCCTCTGTCACCAATCTTGGCAAATATATCTAGCAAAATAATGGTTATCCACTTTATCTCATTCAGAAACGAATTGAAGATCTACGAGATAAATAGAACCCTACAAAAAGTGATTTAGCAAGAAAAATTCTTCCCTCAACCTATAAGATAGCAAGCAGTATTTTTCTAAGTAGTTATTAATTATTTCTCTACATAATTAATAACTACTTGAATTTTTCTTTACAAAATGAAATTTATACAAAAATTAGCTTTCAGTTATTTTTTATTTTACATACCGTAAAAACCGATATAATATCCCTGACCGAAATAATTCACCATTGGGATACAATACCGGTTTTTATGGTACTTTTCATCCCAAATTTGACTGATTGCGAGTTCTATCATTACTAAATTTATGGGAAAGGCAAATTGTAGTATAAGAAGGTATGAAAATAAATGACCCGTAACAGACAAGTCGCTCAACTGCTCAAACTCAGAGGAGTATGAGTAGCGAAAATGCTACATATGTTAACAGTATTTTTCTTGAAATCAGAATTGCTTTGTTATTTAATAAGTTGATTTTTCTTAAAGATTCATAATTACGTGACATTTACGTAACTTTTACACATCGTATTGTTCCCAATGTATTCAATATTAATACAGTATATAAATGTTCTGCCAAAATATCTATGTATTCTAATCTATTATTTTTCCTATTAATTGCAGCCTCCTTTATTCTACTACTAAGGTAATTTTTACAGTATTATTTTTTTTAAATTATTTAGTTCAAAATACGTAAATAAGAAACTAAATTAAATACTTAACGTCCTCATTTAAATAAGATAATCCATTTATCAGATTATCATTGGTATACATTCAAGATTCTACTGTTTTATTTGAATCAGATAACAGGTGAAGGTACACTTGAAATCTCTGGTCAGATAAAACTGAATAAACACTAGTAAAGAAAAGAAGCACAGGTGAATTCGTAGCAGATGTACGACAAGTGTTGCTAAAATCCAGGTTTTTGTTTCAAACCCCGTGGTTTTGGGGTCGGGGTTTTTTGTATTGTGTATGTTAAGTGGGTAGCATACAACTAAGTCTAATTTAAGGCAATTTCCCCATATTTCCAATAATCAGGATGTATAAAAATTCACAAATAGCTAATTATAACGAAAGTTTCATTGTATCGATTACATTTGTACATCATTCATCCTCGATTCTGGATTTGTTTGCGTATGCAGAATATTCATTTAAGTAAATTCATATATCCGTATTCAGAGTACGAATTCATTAATGTCAGTCACAAGTAAATGCATATCAATTCATTTCTAGCCAGATTTCAAGTGTAGCCGTATTACCAGATTCTTAAGAAAACAATAAAGTCTTTTTTGAAAGTTGGCGGTTAACTAATATATTTTTGTAAATTATTAAAATTTAAGGGAGGTTTTGCGACCCGGTGTCCTTTGGTTTCTTCGTAATCTCAATGATCCTGATTTCAATCCTATCCAAGAGGTTTAAAAACTATTGTATTTTAAATTATTGTGATTATGAGTGTCATTATACGCTATGATGATCAAATTAATCATTTAAATTATTTCTTCCAATTTACTTTATAATGCAGATGATTCATTTACCAATATTAAGACACGTTAGAAGATTTTTGTTTTCCATAATAATTTTCGGTACCACTGTTATCTTGATGGTATGGCTTCCCATCCGTATAATTAAGCGGTTCTGGCCAACATTCTTACCGTACACATTCGTATTCACCACGTAAGTGCTTATTTTTACTACATGACAGTGCTCAGTGAAGAAATTAATGCCTAGTCTCCTATGATTTTCATTAGAGAACAAGCTCATGAACTTTCGTTAGAACTAGTGCTACTCCAAGTAATGATGCCAGCTTTATTAGAACAAGGACATACAAGAGAGTGGCTAAAAAGTATGGTAAAATTTTGGTGCGTCGTAATGGCTTGGATTCTTGATTTACGTTCGTACCTGCTTGGCGGGGTTCCAGTAGAAGATTATGTAATGCAAATTATACCGAAATGTTCTACTTAATCAATGTCCAGACAGAAATAATTATTATAATTAATCATAAGCAGGACAATGGCCAAGTCATTCATGCTGAAGATGACAACGAAGAAGTCGCGGATAACGATCACATGTTTGGATTTGAAGAAAATGAACGGGAGGAGAACGATAACGAGAATAATGATAATCGGGAAATTGACGCAGAAATGGACGGTGCTCCTATCGCCAATGTTCCAGCAATACAGTTAGCCGACGGTGGGGGTGGAGGATTGGGATGGATTGGTGGAAATCAAGGAGGGCTTGGCGCTGCACATCAGGCACTACTTTTACGAGATGGTCCTACTGGTTTTCTTCCTTACAGAAGGCCTAAATATTTCCCTTTTAAGGTGTGGAACATTATTGCAATTACGTATCATTGTTTGTAATTCGATATGGTTAAATATTTTTAATACATGTTTCAGATTGCATCATTACTCTTGGCAATGTGTGCGACGTTGAGTGTAGTCAGTATATGCATTTTAACAATTCCCGGTATAATTCACAAATTAAGAACCACTAGTTAATTTTATGAACTGATAGTGGATTTCGTGGAGATAACTTTTGTATATTTGGTTGTGCAGTTTCTGTCGGACGCTTGGTCATGAGCTATTGGCTGTCTAATGCTGAGGAGCCTGTTCATGAGCTGTACACAACAGCCAGTGGACTTTATGTGACTTGGTTGACCGTTCGAGTTTTAATCCTCTGTGGAACTTGGATTCCACGAGGTACGTTACAAAGGATATATTTGATGCCCTATTTATCGAGTAAAGTTTTAACTTGAAATTTATGAATTTAAAATGAAATTCCTAGCGTAGGTGAAGATTTGTTGAGAGTTATGTGTTTTAAGACGTGAGTAAACTACATTTAAATATTGCATAGAGAAACGTATTTAAATGTTGTGGTATGCTAAGGAATTGTTTGGCTGAAACAGAGTTATATTTATAATTCATTTATTCGATGTCTGCAAGAATGTCAACAAAAATTCATGTAATGAGTGAAGAAAAATTCATTGTCAATACAAATAATAATGGGTCATTGATCCTTATTGTTGTTGTGCAGCTATGGTGGCTCTGAAAAGCCGTTCGTCAGCCTCCGCCTGAAATATAAAACAAATTCGTTATATATTTATTTTATAAAAATGTAGCTACCATAACAATTATTTGGTGAAAGACTGAATCCGTCCATTGAAGTGCGAGTCATCGTTGTAATTTTATTAATTCGGAGATTGTAGGAAGACACGTTCTCTTGCGACAGTACATCTTTGGAGACATTGGATGTTGTACACTTATTTGGGTCAGTGTGATAAGTGATAAGAAATGTCAGGCTTCTTTGTGGTCCTCATTTGAATTGCATATATTAGTAGTTCCCTACAATGCAAGTTTCATTATTACATTATTTAAGTAGGGGATAGAATGTGTGCAGGAACAAAGGACTGCACAAGGGTTGACAATGCAAATTGCGTTAATGAGGTGTTTGAAAAAATTTAGGAAGTAGCTTCGTTTGCATAATGTGCAGCAGCAACGTGCTATGAAATGATATTCGGGATAAGATGTTTATGGTCGTTCTATAACTGCTAGCAACACGTGGCGCAGCGACGGGTTGAACTACATCTAGTCTTTGATTAATATGACAATAAATATTCAAATGAATTAATTAAGAATGATTTTTTTAGGGTGGGCGGCTGTATGGGCAACTGTAAAGAAATGGAGTGTAACGGTACTAGAACATAATGAATGAGACAATAGAATTTACAAACAGATCACCCTCGGTGCCATGCAATTTGTCAACTGATTATTCAATAGTTTTCTTTTATGTGATATCATTCAAGGTTGCGATGATGTCGTTCCAGGTTGCGAAAGCTGCAGTAGCTGTATCACTTTTGATCGGTGTCATCCCTTATATGTGTGGCCTACTATTTGAGTTGGTTCTCATTTCCCCTTTACGAGTTCCCCTTAACCAATCCCCAATATATTTGGCTAGCGAAAACTGGGTTATGGGCACATTGTACATAAAAATTGCATGTGCTTCAACCATGATGAGCCCACCAAATTTTTGGCTACGTCGAACACTAGAAAGAGTATGTGCAGAAATTATAATCGTAACAACAACGTTTTGATCGTACATTCTCAACCTAATATATTAATTTTTGGTGTAGATTTACAATGACGGTGTACGAAATATCAATCTAAACTTTATAATAAAAGAATTAGCAGCTCCCTGTATTGTATGGCTGGGTTTGGCATTAGCTGTGCCGTATGTGATAAGCCAGAGCATCGTACCTCTTCTCGGTAATGAATGGGGTTTGTGCAAAATCTTTAAATAATGAGCTAAACCAGGTCATGTTAAGTATTTTAATTTACATTTCTTTTTTTACAGTACCCAATTTAGAAACTCAAAATTTGGTGGAGCGACGGATATATCCGTTTATTCTTGTCGTTGTTGCAATTATTGGCATTGTCGCCTTCCAAATACGTCAATTCAAAAAGCTTTACGAACACATTAAAAATGACAAGTATGTATACATTACGCTTTATTTTTAACTTTCTTGGTCATATTTGTATGTATCACCTTTCCCGTGTGCATTGTACTGACATAAAATTTGTTTTTTTCCCAGATACTTGGTTGGTCGAAGATTAGTTAATTATGAAAGACCTCCTCCAGCACCACCAATAATTGTTCCTCCTAATCCAGTTCATCCGCCTCCGGAGGAGGACTTATAAAAATTTAGTGCGCGTATAGAAATTATTATTAGGATCTTTTTTGAAGACTTAAAACAATGGTTGGATTCGTGCTACTATTGCTGATTATTGTAACTGTAAGTGTCCTAAGAAACTCAAAATTTCAATCTTAGAAGGTATATCATTAATTGTAGCGTATCGTTCGAACGGACCTTCTGCGAAAATACAAGACTAATTATTCTGCATAATACTAAACGTCCAAAAATCAATTCGAAATTTTCACATGTATTAGGAATTTTTAAGTTTGCATATGTATAAATAGGATATGTATTAAGGATTTAGTATTAGTAAGAGTCAGATTTTGAAATTGCTTCGTTAAAGTTAGATGTCAAAGATTTTTGTTGAGTCATACAACTGATGATTACCTTTTTAAAATCGATTTTCAGGAGACTTTAAAGGTATATTTTAAATTCTAAGTGTCTGCACTACTGTCAACCCAAACTACATTGTGCTCAATGGAAGGAGCATCTCCAGGAGAAATATGAGGAGAAATTAAAGTTGTTGGTACAAGTCAATGGATTTCCTCGTTGTTAAAGTGAAAGAATTGTGTGATCGATTGTGAGTCTGAATGGTTTTCATGTATCGAATGCGTACATAGCGATATCTAATTTCTGGTGTCAATTCATTTTCTGGTCATCAATAGCCAACTACTGACGAATACATTGCAGTTGTTCTAATACAAACGTTATTATTTCTTGTACCGTGTCGTGTGATTGTCGACTTATCTGTATTGTAGGTTGTCATACTCGAAATTATCTAATGAATGTGAAAATAAATGAGTGCACGACGCTGTCAGCGATTTCATGCAGATTATACAATTTTTTAGCAAAGTGCTTGCATATTTTGTTTCATTATCTGAAAAATTATTCCTTACGATAGACTTAAAGACTATAAATAAATGTAATATTAAAATTCAGATGATTTGTTCGAATCCAACTCCAAATTGTCTCCAGAATGAGATCGACCTGCGAAATATTCCTGTATTTCATCCAAACTCTTTCCTTTGGTCTCAGGCACAAACACAATTACAAATACTGTACTAAGCCCGGAAGCAATTCCAAATATCCAAAAACACCACTCGATACCTACAAAAATATAAAAAGAACTTGATCATATCTTTCACATCAAAATACTTTAATTTTCAGTACTTTCAGTTACCTATTCCATCTTTGATATCATCAAAAACCTTCGTAACAATGAATGCATTCAACCAATTGAATGAAGTATTCATTGCAGCCGCCTTTCCTGTGTTTGTGAAACAAATCATTGGCTTAAAAGAATCCAATATTTAACGGAAGGCTGCACAAATACATTGTGTAACTTTGTAACCTTTGACATTGAGGGGTAATATCTCCGCAAAAAGTAGCCAGCAGATGGGACCTTAAAAACCACATTTACTCTTATTTGGGTTCATTCGAGTTCATGTAGAGATAAAGAACATATTGTGAAGACATCCTCCAAAATAAAAAAGAGTTCTGTGAAAAAATGTGTACTTACCAAATCCTACAGCATACGAAGCAACAAAGACAAGTAAGCAAGCCAGTGGAAGCCAGCCGATGGACTCTGCAAGTGGTGGATCATCAATTTTTAGGAAGAAATATATACCAAGTATGATAAGAGAAATTGTCATGAGCACTCCAGATAGAACCAAAAGTATTCTTCTGCCGGCTTTATCCATTAGTATTGAAGAAATGATGGAGGCTACTATCTGAACAGCTCCGACAATAATTGTAGACACATTCGGATCAAGTGTTGAGCCAGCGTCAGCAAAGATCTTCACAGTGTAGAATACGACAGCATTGTTTCCGTTCCTATGAATTTGTAATGCTAATACTTAGATTGGCCCATTATCATTTGCTGTTCTGCACTTTGTCAAAAAAGTAGCAAGAATCTCCGTAGTAGCTAGTTGTATGTACTACTAAGGAAAACGCACCATTGTTGAAAGAACATCATAATGAAGGAAATTATCAAGGGTTTGAATATTCTAGGTTGGAACATTTTGCTGAAAGAGGCAGGCGGTTGCTCCTCAATGCTTTTCTGTATCTGCAATGCAATTGGAATATAATATGCCATCATCCCATATGTATTATAGTTATTGTATCCACTGTTGTTGGTTATCTTACTGATTCTATTTCTCCTTTAACTTGCTCATTAAGTGTGGCTCCCCGAAGCCAACGTAATGCGTTGAATGACGCAGGCTTATCTTCTTTTGTTAGCAGATATCTCGGTGATTCCGGCATGAAGAGCATCAATCCTGCGAATATTATTGGTATGCATGCACAAGCAATTGATAACCAGTTCCAGGCAATGAATGTTCCAACAACGTAGCTGTAAATGTGCAAAAACTGTGTTATCTCATATTGGAGCTTATAATTTGCATAAGAAGTCAGTCAAGTACACAATTACGTAAAGAATACTCCACAGTTTATCATAAGTTGCAGAGAGGACCCTAATGTTCCCCGAATGCTATCCTCCGCTGTTTCACTAATATAAACCGGCGCAGCTAAAGAAAAGAGTCCTCCACAAAAGCCTATTTGAAAATGAATTATCGGTTTTGACTAACCATATAAAAGATATTATAAGAGCACGATAGATTATATACCTGTGATAAACCTGCCAGCGTATAGCATTTCTACACAATAGGCAAATGCGATCAGCAGCCATCCGAAAACGAAAAACGGGGAAACGAGTAGCATGCTATTCTTTCTGCCGATTTTATCCACCAAAATTCCTGCAATGGGACCGGAGCAGCAAGCTCCGATCTAAAATTATAAATTCGCATATATTACTGCTACATAAATGTGATTGGCCTCTTAAAGGTTACAGAAAATTACGGGAGCCAGTGAACCAATCCAAGAATGAGCTTCTTCTTCCAAGTCCTCGAAGAGTTCATGTTTTCGGAGTTGTGGTAGCGAACTGGAGGTCCAACCGAGAACAGTACCCAAACCAAAAGCACCCAATGTTGCTAAAAATTGGCATAGAATGACACAATTTTAAAAAATATGGTTAGAGGAAGGCAATGGAGGCGCGGCCCAAGAGACTAAACACTGCAAAATATAACATGGTACGTGAGGTTCAAATGAGCAGAATTTAGCCTTTCTTAGCTGTGCCACCACTGCCTTACTTCGACAAAATTGATTGTTGGCTATTTTTTATTGATTGGGTGAACCAATTGAATGGAACACCTTACCTACTGCAGCTGCAATAAATTGGGGATATTTCTTAGCTATAAAGTGCGTGTTGGTCACTGGAAACATTTTCTTTTCAAGTTATCTCTTAAGTTAAAGAAAATCTGAAGAATGACGTTTATTTGCTTGCTGTATCACAGATTCCTACATCTTGTGCAACACAGGTAAAAAAATTTGCCATCACAGTGGCATCAAAAGACAAAATATTATTCGTTGTGACCATTATTGGCATTGATATTCATCTTTGAGCAACGTGCACGTGTTGGATAATTTATTTTAAAATATTCTACCGTGCACATTTTCCTGTGACTCACTCGGTCGCAAAACGCTTGTAATTAGTCCATTTAATGCTGTTACGCATCTAGCATTAGTACTGTGATTATGCAGCAGCAACGAACCAGTCAAGTGCGAATGGGCTTTTAGAATCTCATGAGCTGAATTCAAGTGTAATTACATTGTGCATATTCATGAGAATGAAATTATAGTTATCGGAGGGACATTAAATTATACTATGACATAATCTCTTCCTTTAACAGCATCCAAAGAACTGCACGTGCATTCGTTTATAAAGGGCATCACTTGAAAATTGGTAATTTGGCAATCATATCCAAGCAGCCAAGAATGTAAGGTACGGTACGGACTACGAACAAACACGTCATAGCTGCAACATAAAAGTATCTTGTTTTTTTAGTATTTTTAAAACTTTGTCTTAATATCTCCATTAACACTCTGTCGAAAACGATTCAAGGTCCACTTAATTTTTACTATACTGTGTTGCAACCAAAACATCACAAATACTATTTAAAATGTGTGTGCACTTAATTATTTTATTGCTAAAAATTGCTTGTGAACAAAAGTAGCCTTGGCTAGTGCGCACAAAATTTTTGTTAAGAAGAGTTTTTAATTGGCTAAAAATTGGAATCAATATAATCATAATAGCTCTTCTGATTGTGAGTCTCACAGAATAAAACAAATTCCTCCACTTCAAATTATTATTCTTTGCTGTTCATTCTGCCTTATTTTAAATATGCACAGTTTGTCGACCAACATGACCGTTCTGTTCTTTCAAATGTATGCATAGTTTATGAAAATACGTTTATTGGCTGTTGACTGTCTTGACGGATTTACTATTTATCATGTAGAGAGTAGCATTGCATTCCATGTAAAAACTGATTGTGAGTGCATAAGATTTACTGATACAATTTTCAATTAGACATTGGAATATTTTTGAAATAAATATTTTAAATAAATGTGATACAACATTTTAAACAGTGACACTTTGCTTTACAAGTTAGTATACCACATTTGTGTAGTGTATTCATTTATTGGTCAAATAACAGTTTATTTACACAAACAACCATCTACTACATTACTAGGTATATGTATTTATAATCAAGCATATCATTATTGCAAACAATTTCATGTAGAACAAGTGAATGAAGGAATCCTACAATTTAATTAAACGTTTCCAATTGCATGCGCGATTGCCCGAGGTTTTAATACTTCTGCTGGAGTGTGATTATTATTCTGCGGTACGTGAATAACCTTGCGGGCGAATATCGTCAGTGGGCGGAAACACACAAGCATATGGACCACTTCATCTTCCAAAATTACGATTCCGAATTTTCATCTCAACTCTTTTCAAGGAGTTGTAGTACCCATGCCAAGTATACCAATTGATGCCTGTAGCGTAGGCTTCGTGCCTCCCTCTGTTCTCCACGTAAACAGCATTCAGATTAGACTGTTAAACAATTACCAAACACAGAAATTAATTATGAATTACTTACAGTGCTACAAATTATGTCCATAGTGAATGTAATGTGATCGCAGTGTATCGTACATAAGTACAACTTCTCAACTAACAATGCCAAATTGTGCAATACATATACGGGAATTTGCATGGTACCTTTTGTTGGTCTACATTTCATTCAATACTCATGTATAGATTCGCAAATAACGCCGCTAAGAATTTTGATACTCGTTATTTCACTCATAACAAGGAAACCCGTAAACCTAGCTACATCAGACTATAATTAAATATACATTCTGCATTTGATCATCAGTCTCTAATGCTAAGCGAAAGCAGAAAACTGCCTAAGCAGAAAACAAAATGAATTTATCATGGTATAATTAAAACAAAAGTTTAACTTGTGGATACTACTCTATACTACTCTACCTACGTACTACATAGTATCATACGAGTACAAATATTACATCTATTTTCCAAATGTACCAGACTATTACGTGCTGACTGCACTAATGATATTTGTTCAACAGTGTTTGTTGACTACCATATAGAAAACATTTCCCCAAAGATTCGTTACAATCTATATGTATGTAATGTATACAGTACAATGACGAAGCCTAAACTTGACCTTATTTCTCTTTAGGCTCTTGTAGAATGAATTTATCTTGCGGCTCATTTATGCTTTGATACGGAAAGCAGTCTGGAGAAATTGTGGAGAGGTGAAAAGTGCAAAAATGGAAGATTGTGGCCCAAAGGGCCAATAAGGAATGATTGAGTTTGAATGTGGCAGCGAGTGAGGAAAAGAAACGACCAGACGAGCACAGAGTTTTCGTTGTTCGTTGTAAGTACTAGGCAAACTATATGATAAATATGATATGCAGTGCATCACAGAAAGTCTGGCACAGTGCAGAGATATTGTATTATACGAGTAACTAGCTCTATACTTCACATACGTATCACCAAGCCACGACGAATCTCTTTGCGTGCTCTTCTGGGTATCTCTCTAAAAAATGATGTAATATTTGGCAATGTAATGTAATGTTGATAGGGAATCGTGGAGAGTGCAAGGAAGCAGTTCCTTGCGAGGAAAATCCACCGAGACAAGACTCCTACTTAGATGCAGATCTAGATGAATGGATGTGTGTCCTAGCTCCCATACACAGAAAACCAGTAAGTATGTATGTATAGTAGTAGAAAGAAAGCTTGTCTGTTCGTCATCACAGTTTTCAGATAGAAGTACACACACATTTATTCGAAAAGTAAACTGAACATAGCAAATCCCACACATCCGACAAGGCTGAACTCGTTGAACCCAAAAGTGGGCTTGTGGTTTTCAGATAAGATGGCAATACGGCTATTGGAAAGATCTTTTCCTCTCTTATCTTAACCTTTCACAGTTCCCCCACTTTCTTAGTAATTTTTTCCCCTCTCTATATTTATGTAAACGGGAACCATCGATCCAGACAAGGCCAGTAGGAAACTCTGCTTATCATCTACTCTGTGTCATTCAGAGTCACGGATAATTTATTATTACTATACTCTGATCTCGACAGATACACCCTGTGCACTTTGTTGGCACAGATACTTGATGCACTTCGTACTCATTGACTACCACAGCTTATTTACAAGACCACCACCAGCCACTTGGAATAAACTACTTTTTTGAGGACATCAAGTCAAAAGTTCAGACAAAAATCCGGTATCCACCGCAATGAGAATTATTTTGATGCTTGATGCGATTTATAAAAAATAATTCGTGTATGTTGTTGCCAATTTTGGAGAAAATGCATCACAACACGCACATTGACTACATGCTGTTATGAATCTGAAAACCAACTTATAATTACATTCTCGTTACTAGCCTCAATTTAAACTTTTCTCATTATCTGTCATTATTCATGGTTTGACTATCCAGCACGCACAAATTTGTTCATTTGTATTCCCACCTACTGAATTCACATTCTTCAGGTTTCTGAGGCAGAGCTCGTGGCAAATCTTCGGTGCGGGCTTCTTCAATTTCAGTTTCTACATCTAATAAAGTGCAGTATTTTAGACTTTTCATTTGTACGTGGACATTTTTCATTTTGGACTTCGTGGGCTATACTTAAGTTTTCACCTTCATACAAATGTTGGAATTAGGTTACCTATATTATATCCAGTGCGTGCATGACACTTACAGTGCGATTAACTTAGTTTTCTTAGTGAAACGAGTGGGTACCTCATTTGCATAATTCTCAAATCAGGAATTAGTATAAGCACTCGCACTCCAACAATTATGTGAATCAATGTTATAAGTATAGTATTACTTATAACATTCACTCATTCATCCATGTTACCTATGTAATTAATTTATATACATAGGTAACATGAATGAATGAGAGAATAATCTATCCTTGTTCTCACACGAATTGCGTTGATAATAAAAGCTATATACAAAATAGCCTTCAAGAGGACAAAACAAGAGTGGACGTCTGTGGCCAATACAAATAATCATCGCTTACACTTATATGTACAGCTCATAGGTTTGAAGTCACTGCTTTCCCTGTAGTAGTAGTTCTTGCATGGCTGCGAGTAGGAGAAGTCTCAGGAGCTCAGATGTAAGTTAGTGAATAGAGGTCCGTTAAGTAAAGCCCGTTCAACCTCTTTCTCTGAGATACACATTTCCCGTTTCCCGTGCTCTGCCCGCCTCTCCTTCCTAGCTTCACCCTGGCCGACTTTTCCCACTATCCATTTTACACTTTCTCTCGCATTCGAATCACGCAAAGTCTTTTCACACGCACGCAAAACTTGATCCCTTTGCAAAATTTCTCATTTCCTGGAATACATCTGCTGGAAACCGGCCTACTTTGCCCGAAAACCATGGTCATCAGACTTTGCATTATGTCCTGGTCTGCTTTGTTTTCTTCTACTAATACCTAACTACATTAGTACAGGTGCTTCTCAATAAAACTCTTGTGGAGATTTATGTCCACTTTTTTCCACTTCAGTTATTATATACCTCTTCCATGCTATGCTACACCCGGAAGTGCTTTCAATTGGAAGTGAATTGTATACTTTCTCCCAGTCACGACAAATGCAACTGTAGCAAATATAAATATAATTCACAAATTCCATATTTATAAACGCGTTGTGTTAAAATGAAACATTTGTGGTTTTAATTGAATAATAATGTATTCTATGGAGTATGTAAATAAAGTACATGCATACATACACCGTTATTTACTAACAATAAGAATTGTACATGAAATGCAGCATTTTACGAATGCACAGTAAATGTTCTCGTGTTTAAATTTACCTTGTACATTAGGCACTTACATTTGGTCACACTTCGCAGTATGTATGTAAGTACTATATGTACATGCATATGACGATTCAGATCACAAATACATCTTCGGCGTAATATTCGACGCAATTTTTTTTTTACTGGTCATGAGTTTTGGTTTTGTGTGCGATGCTGACACGTGCACATGTTTTGCTCTATTATAATTTCATGGTCACCTCGGATTGCTAGAAAGCCTACCCATTATTTACCCAAGTGAAATTGTATATGCAAGTTCACGTTATTTACTTTTGGAAGACAGGAAATTCAGAAGCAGTGATTAGACAAGAAAACGTTGGTAGGATGCGTTCCTTGCCATTGCTAAACCTTGAGATTAATGCGCAGAGGGGGAACAGTAGTGACACAATTACCACCAAAGTTGGAAGAGACTCGCATAAATCAAAACCGAAACATTATGACAACATGGACACTTATCTAACACATTGGTAAGGAATCTTTGATAATTGTACAGAGAAACATCAAAATTAACTTAAAACCCATCGTATGTACTTTGGTTGAAGAATGTTTTCTCTTTTTCAGAGAATGGAAATGTATTTTTTCGTTTTGGTGACATTGATCGTCATACCCACAAATTCAGTACATGCAAATTCTCCAGACCTGGTGACTTTGCACCACAGACGGGAAATTAGATCACAAGTATTTTCCTCTTCGTCCGAAGAAGACTCGGAAGACGAACATTCACAGACGACCATAACGTCTTCACCATACGCAAACAATGAAATTTTGCAACCTAATTGCACTGACCCTGATTCAAAAACATGCACTCTGCTGCCAGGAGAGGAATGCTCATCAATTAACTTGTGTGCTCGGAATTCATTTTGTGCCCGGACTACCCCGATAACTACTACCCGGAAGACTTACCTTTCCTGGCAGAGGAGGACGTTCGGTCAAAGTTTGCAGCCCATCAACACCGCTAATGAAGGGAATACATTTGGACGTTGTAAATGCAAAAGCGGCTTTGATGTGTCCACGAACACAACGTCAAGAATTTGTCTCGCAATCTATGGAATGCATTGTAATTCTACTTTTGGCCCTTGTCAAGAGAATTTGAAGTGCGCAGAAGGATTCTGCGGATGTCCGAATCCCGCACAAGAAAAATATGACACTGAGGCAAATAGATGTCTCACATACCTTGGAGGTCACTGCGGGCACTCCAGTTCACAGATTTGCATGGTAAATGCCCACTGTAACAACTCTGGTGTGTGCGACTGCAACCCAGGCTTTTCCAGTACACCTTCATTAGAATGCTTGCTAGATATTGGGCAAAGGTGTGAGAATTATGATGCACATATGTATCCGGAATCGCCAAACTCCAAGTTGTGTAATCTACACAGAGGATTGTCATGCGTAGGAGGGCGATGTGAATGTGCGAACTCTATTGAAGAATACGACAAGGAAACTCAATCTTGTTCGTTAAGGACCGAAGATCAAACACTACTTGAAATGCGGCACAATGAATCTCAAATGCAATCGTCTGCATCTAACAAATTGCGGATATTTTTTCCTACTTTTCTCAATTATTTCTTATTGCATAGTTTTAATAAGTAATTCTGTCAAAACATTATAAGCATTCATGGCTTACACAATATGATGTAGTGTTATATATAATGCCGCTGTTTGCTGGATTGGTAACGAATTCACCGAATGTCAATTTTACGAAATAAATTTGTAAATCTGATTTTGAATTAAAATAATGGAAGGTGAAATTATAATGGATTCTGGTAGTTACAATTACACCCGAATTCAACATGAAAAAGACTCGGTTAGTAAAATAATTTATGAGGAATTAATAGAAGGACTTATTTACCAGTAGTAAATCATGGTGTACATTAGCACTTGGCAGTAGATTTAAAAAAATATATTTGTATATATTACTTTTAATCAGAATATAAATAATTTTTAGCATTTCAAAATTTATGAGAAAATATCAGTCTGGAAAAAATATAATTTTTACCGTTCGAGAATGCAAGTCAATAAAAAAACGCATGTATCATTTCAATCTACAAAAATGTTGCTCTTTTTCTTGGACGCTTTTGCCCCAGAAGAACTGTTTTCGCTGCTAATGGGAAAATAAATAACTCATACATTGATGCAATCCCAATAGTATGTTTGCATATCTACGATTTTTGAAAATTGTCAAGTGCAGTTAGAACTCAACCACCGATCAAATACAAATTCCAATTTCCAAGGGTTCCACCAGAATCAATGGATTCGCTTTATTACCCGTTGGTAGGAAAGGCAGCCGTCTGCATCTTCAACGGTATAGATGCGACTTATGTCACTCATTGTCAGATTCAGTTCTAGCACTTCGACGCTAAATTCTTCTGGAAAGCCCACGCTGTAACTGTTTTTTGACTTCTCGTTAGTATTACTGTCAATTTAAGTTTCTGAAAGGCAAATAAGGCAGAAGTGCATAATGAATACAATGGAATAAGGAGTAAATACGTGCAAAACCTCTGTAAGAACTGACAGGCCAATTTCACGGGAAATTTATTTTTTGAATTTAAAGCATTTTTGAAATATATTTTAACATTGTAGAGGATAGCGTTACTAAGAAATACGTATTTCAACCACACACGTACGTAATTCAAAATTCGACCATCTCTGCAGAATGACTCAACGAATTATGTGTGTACTCTAATTGCTATGAAGTGATCTATCTGTATTAACAGGTCTACGTCATTTACCCTTGGAAGACAGGAAACTCATAGAAAATGATAAGACAAGAAAACTGGAAAATAAGATTCGTTGTAAGTTTTGTTGTTGCTGCAACAAAAGATTTTTGCACAGATGAAAAACAGTAGTGACACAATTAGCATCAAATCTGAAGTGTGTGGCAAAATCCTGTGGAAAACTTGGAAACCAGAGACACATACAAATAGGATAAACTAATAAGGTAGCAATATTTAAGAGTAATACATACAGGAGGAGCTTGAAATCAAATTCTACGATGAAAATTAATTGAAAACTGATTTATCATTGCAGAGAATTACAATGTACTTTCTTATCGTCGTGACACTGTTGATCCTAGCCACAAACGCAACATTAATCGAATCAGAGTACGAATGGAGCGAATATGAAGAGTACGAGGGTAAAGACTCCACCGGAAACCCACATTCAAGCGGCGCCCCAGAGGAAAAGATTGACATGTCACAATTTAACTGCACCATTAATGGAATCTGTCAAAGATATTGTCCCTTAACGCACTTGTACGACGAAAATACAAGAAAGTGCACATCTTTAGTTGGCGAGGATTGTTCACCAAGCAATCCATGCGCACGGAACTCCTACTGCGCCACAGTCGATATCTACATGACCACCACGGTTTACCGCCGCGGCTGGTACTCCAGGCCAAGCACAAGTGCACCGAGTACCGTGGGAACTTGTAAATGCAACAGCGGATACATTGCTAACAACTCCTCAAAAATTTGTCTCGCAACTTTTGGATCTGCATGTAATTCTACTGTTGAGTGTCATCCATATTTTAAGTGTGCAGAAGGGGAGTGCCGATGTCATAATCCTTCTTACGAGGCATTTGACAGATCTGCAGGTCGATGCTTCACTCACGTTGGGGGTCACTGCAGGCACTCCAGTTCATCGGCTTGCGGCTTAAATTCCTTTTGTGACGATTTTGGAAAGTGTGAATGTAATCCTGGTTACAGCAGGGCATTTTTGTTATCCTGTTATCTGGATAAAGGGCAATTGTGTGATAACAATAAGTACGTACCATACCGCATTGTACCACTTCGGATATGTAATTCTTACAGAGGATTGTCTTGTGTGGGAGGGCGATGCGAATGCTCTAATTCTATTCATGAATACCACAAGGAAAATCGAACCTGTTTGCTAACGACAAATCAAGTTCTACTTGAAATGCGGGACAGGGAAGAGCAAGCACAAGCCTATTCTTCCGCAACTGGCAAACTGTTTTATCCTATTTTTCAAATTTCTTTCATACTGATGATACTTTTATCAGAGTCTTTGTAATTCTGTTAAGACAATATTCATATAAATTAGGTCATCTTGCGTTTGACGATTTGTGGACACCCTCCTTCCTAAATTAATCACAATTTATTTTGAAACTTCCTCCTACTCTTTAAAAGTAACGTTAAATATTTGTATGTTTACAGTAGGTTTTCACAAACAAACAGGCAAATAACGTAGCGGTCATTGTTGATCACAGTAAATAATCAATTAATCAATGCAAACTTCATGTTACAAACTTTTTCTTCTTTGTCAATTGAAAAGTATTCATTATTAGTATTTATATTTAGATATCTGATATGCTGTAATACGTAATTACAGGCACGTTTGCTTACTGCACGTAGAAAGCCCTGAAATTCGAAATGGTACGAAATTATATTGAAAATAGTTTGATGCTTTGGGTTAGAGTTATTAGCCGTATAATATAAAAACATAATTGAATATTTTAGTGTAAAGAGAATTCATAGATGCTTCATCTGCCACATTAACAGGAAAAGCGAGGTGTGCGAACAAAAACTTCAGTCGATTTAGTTATGGTATAATATTGTATGATTCAGAACAACTCAGAAAAATGTAGTTAAAAATTTGAAAACTCTGTTTTATACCAATTCTGTATTCAATGTGTAAAAGTCATTTGAAATATAAAGAGGTATTTTTAAACATTGGTTTGTTAATTTTTTACAGCGCCATTTAACAGCGCCCCATTTTATGTTATTTCAAATACGTATTTTACAATATAAATTCATCTTTGATGGATGACGCATTAGGTTGTTCAAAATGTGGTAGATGTATCTAATTTCGCCTTTAGTCATTTACCCTTGAAAGACAGGATACTCATTGTCAGTAAAGACGATAAGACAAGGAAATGTGAAGGATCCGCTCGATGTTGATATTATGCATAGATAGAAAACAGTAACAATACAATTACTGCATTACTGAAGTGAGTTTTGTTTATTCTTAACTAGGCACCGCAATTAACCTACCCGAGTCATCACAGTACTCCATCTCACGTTCATGGAAAAGTTGAATGTTGTAAAAAAAGAATTTGCCTCTTAAACTATGGAATATGTAGATAGTGATCCCTCGATCCTTGTCTTGAGAATAGTTGAAGTGCGTATGGTCTGTGCAATTGCTCGCAACTCCCATACTACCAATGTAAGAACCATACAATTATGCTAACTGACAATTAGTGCAATCCTGCTTTTAGTGGAACATTTTTAACATTTCAGAATGAATAACGTTGTACATTTTTTACTTAAAAGAATGTGGTACTACTGTATTTGAAAATAAAATAACATTTCAAAAACACGTTGGTTTTCATGCTCTATATTACAATTCATTAACCTCAATGGACTGTTGCAATTACTTTTCGTCAGTTCCCTTTAGTTATTATATATACTAACATCGCCAGCAGGGGTGGATCCAGGATTAGTTTAAGGCG